>JARQOD010007890.1:0-37714 GCA_033576555.1 Oophaga sylvatica
ACGTCTGCAAAAATAGCAAGGGCCATAGCGGCTTCCAGTGACGTGGGAGGGTCATACTGTGCCAGCACATCCTTTAATTTGTCAGATAAACCTGACAAAACTGGCTCCTAAGAGCCGGGTCATTCCACTGGGTGTCCGGGGCCCCACCTACGGAACTCCGAACAAATTCCTCTGCCGGGACGATCTCCCTGCTGGATCCTACGAATTTAGATTCAGCAAGGAGACCCGATCCAGGTCATCATACACAAGACCCAGAGCCGTAAAAAACCCATCCACTGACTGGAGAGCTGGGGAGCTCGGGGAAGAGCGAACGCCCAGGATTGGGTCTCCCTGTAGGAGCGAGATGACAATCCCCATCCTTTGCTCCTCACCCCAGATACCGAGGTCGCACCGAAAGTACAATTTACATGCCTCCCCGAAAGCAAGAAACTTGTCCCGCCCCCCAGTGAATCGTCAGGGAGAGCTACTTTAGGTTCAGGTCCGGCCTGCTCCGGGGGTACAAAACCTTGGACTTAACGTCCGCCAGCTCCATGGACAAACTCTGCCAACTGCCGAGCTAGACTGACTACTGGATCCATGGTGACTGGAGAAAATCTTTAGTTGTCGTGAAAATGTCACACTGATACTGCATACAGGAGGTCTGGGGTCTATGCTGACCCTAAGCTGGGGTCCTGACTAACCCCCTCTACCTGGAGGTACTGTTGATGGTACAGAGTCCAGGCCGCCAGCGTAATCCCAACCTCCTGAGGATCCCTGAACTCATGACCAGTCCTGAGAAGGACCCTGATCACAACACCGGGACTGTAGGTATATGCCTAAACACAGTAATAAACGAACGAGACAGTACAAGGGGTAAACTAAAAATCCACCTTGCATACAAAAGTCATAACCACAGGAAACAGGGGGGACACCAACGGTTACGGAGATAAATGAAAAAGCGAGAGGGGAAAAAAGACCACACAGGTACTCTTAACTTCAGCCTTCACCATACAACGATCCGCTCTGCTGGTCTGCATGAATGCTTTCCACCGACAATTCCCCAGCAGACGGGCAGGTATTTGAAGGAAACCAATTACCACAACATTAATTGCAGCTGAGCGAGGCTGTCTAGTCCAGCACAGAGAGAGGAACAATTAACTCTCTCTCTGCCGAAAAACACCCAGCACCAGAAACTCAGCTGTGAGAAGTCAGGGTGTGCAATCGCGACGATCTTTGCAGCGACACACCCGTGACACTTGGGCCCCTGTATTGTTCAACATCTTTATCAATGAATTAGATGAAGGAATCGAGGGTAAACTGATTAAATTTGCTGATGAAACAAAGGTGGGGAGGGATAGCTAATACTAGAGAAGAGAGAGAGAGGATTCAAAAATATATAAATAAACTGGGGGCAGGGGGCAGCAACTAACAGAATGGTTTTTAAACGGAAAAATGCAAAGTACTACATCTGGAAATAAAAATGAAAAAAGCGTATACAGAATGGGAGAATAGAGCTAAGCAACAGCACATGTGAAAAAGACGGTATACTAATAGATCACAGACTGAACATGATCAACAGTGTGATGCAGCAGCAAAAAAGGCAAATACAATTCTGGATGTATAACCCAGAAGCATGCAGTCTACATCACGTGAGGTCATTATTGCCCCCTACTCCTCTTTGGTCAGACCTCATCGGGAATACTGTGTCAATTTTTGGGGCACCACATTTTAAAAAAGACATTAAAACTGAGCAAGTTCAGAGAAGAGCGACCAGAATGGTGTCCGGTCTGCAAGCCAGTCCTATGGGGAAAGGGGGTTACAGGATTTGGGAATGTTTAGCTTGCAAAAAAGAAGACTGAGAGGAGACTTAATAGCTGTCTACAAATATCTCAAGGGCTGTCACATTGTAAAGGATCATCTTTATTCTCATTTGCACAAGGAAAGACTAGAAGCAATGGGAAAACTGAATGGGAGGAGACACAGATTAAATTAGAAAAAACTTTTTGACAGTTAGAGTGATCAATGAGTGGAACAGGGTGCCACGAGAAAGTGGTGAGTTCTCCTTCAATATAAGTCTTCAAACAGAGGCTGACAGACATCTGTCTGGATGATTTAGTGAATCCTGCTTGAGCAGGGGGTTAGACCAGATGACCCAGGAGGTCCCTTCCAACTCTACCATTCTATGATTCTATGATTCA
This sequence comes from Oophaga sylvatica, assembly GCA_033576555.1. Lineage (NCBI taxonomy): Eukaryota > Metazoa > Chordata > Amphibia > Anura > Dendrobatidae > Oophaga > Oophaga sylvatica. The sequence continues at coordinate 2,178 of JARQOD010007890.1, forward strand.
AGTCAGTCTGCACTCCAGCACCATGAAGCTCCTCCTCTACAGACAAGGGTACAAAGTAAACACACTCAGAAAGAAGGAAGGCCTGCACTCATTTCAGAAGAATTGCTAGAGTGAACAGGATAACAAGATTAAGGTAATTACTTTCTTAAAGCATATTTAAACTTTCAATAAACTGTGCATAAATCAATAGTCCAGTATACTGTATGTTCTCTCTGTATCTTTATGCTTGTTTGTTTTTTTCTTTGAGCTCATATATATTGGAAGCTAGCTTTTATGCAATATACATACAATATACAGGGAAAATAATACAGCAACAGATTGATGAGGACTTATATGAGGACTTGTATACGTATAGAACCAAAACATCAAGTTATTAGCTCTGTTATCAGTTTCTTTGTTCCTGGAGTATGATACACAACAAACTTGCTCCCTCCTCCCCTCTTCATAGACTGTGAAGCATTTAGTGAGCTGTACCCAAAGAAAAGCGTGAGATTGGAAATTCAAAGTAAAGCTATCTAATAACAAATTTTACAAATTTTATATTTGTCATCTGTACTATTGATTTATGCAAATTTGTTTCTTTCTATCTAAAATTATACAGTGGGGAAAGTATGTATTTGCACACTGTCGATTCCCACCTACAAAGAATAGAGAGGTCTAATATTTTTAATCATATGTTCACTTCAACTGAGAGAAACAGAATCTACAGAAATGTCTGACCTCTGTAATTGCAAACAAAAGTTTCTGTTCCAAATATTAATTTTGTTTCTCTATTGTATCAAAATACGCATCTCATGCAATAAAATGCATATTTATTTAAATCAACAATGTGATTTTCTGGATTTTTTTTTTAGTCTGTCTCTCACAGGTGAAATGTACAATTGCAGACCTCTCCATTCTTTGTAGGTGGGAAACCTTGCAAAATTGTCAGTGTATCAAATTCTTATTTTCCCCACTGTACATGGGTTCCCTGTTCTTGCTGGAATTATAATATTTATATCCAAAAGAATCCACGACTATATAAACTAATGGAGCTAACACTCAAAGGCATATTCATGAATACAAGACTAGTTTTAACATAATGTAGTAACCGTAAAGAAGTCTTCCAGCAATATATTAAAAAATACAAGTTTATTAATAAATCTTTAAAAATAACATACATAAAAAACAAAACAAAAGGATACCCAGTAGAGGTGAACAATCCCATATTATAAGAATAAATCTAGCACATCCAAAGCTACAATGTTTCTTTACAGGGTTCACATAACCTCTAAAAATAAGGCAATTGCCTATCACTGAAATTGCACAAAAAGGGGTTAACCTAATTAACAGAAAAATGTGAATGTGTCACCGCTCCAGCACAATAGTATAAAAATATATCAGGGCTAAATAAGGCTACACATTAATGAATGGATAAAAATATCCTAAATCAAATCGTGCCTATTGAAGCACCAGATAAATATCGCAAGTGCTAAAGAAGTGATACACATATAAATGGATACCAACATCCTAGATCAAATTTATGCCTGTTTAAAGGGCGCAAAGTAAATAATTGCTAAAAAGTGAACAGGTTAATATACCTAGTAGCAGGACTGCGTGACCGTGTCTGGCGTTCCCTCCTCCACCCCAACGCAAATTTCGCAAAAAGTTTTCTTCCGGGGGAATTATAATTACTTTATTTTATTTTATAGGACAAAATTATTTTGAGAGTGAATTTATACGATTACAAAATGTCTAAGAAGCTCCACAGGGAAGTCAACTGTATTTGAGCAATTCACAGTGACTCAAGATGAAAAATATTTTGTGTGTCAATGTATGACAAGTGACCCAGAGGAAAAGAAATGCTGTGATGCCAAAATCAGTGCATACTCAGGCAGTGATAAAAATGCTCCTACAAGAGCTTCCAACAAAAAGACATTTACAACGCTTCCACCCAGAAGTTTTCAAAGCTGTGACTGAGAAAGATATCGCAGCACCAAGAAACCGCGTCCAGCACTTCTGCCAGACAAAAGAGGAAAGAGCATCTCAAACATCATTAACAAGATATTTTGTAAGTGACAAAGTTACTGCAACAATGACAGCAGCAGATATGTTTAAAATACAGCTCATACAGCTTGGTTGTGAAGGACATGTACCATTATCATTATTTGCACGACCAGCTTTACAGCTCTTAATGTACAGTCATGGACAAAAGTTTTGAGAATGACACAAATATTAATTTTACAAAGTTCTACTGCTTCACTTTTTCTAATGGCAATTTGCATATACTCCAGAATGTTATAAAGAGTTATCAGCTTAACAGCAATTACTTGCAAAGTCAATATTTGGCTAGAAAATGAACTTTATCCCCCAAAACACATTTCAACATCATTGCAGCCCTGCCTTAAAAGGACCAGCTAACCTCTTTTCAGTGATTGCTCCATTAACACAGGTGTGGGTGTTGATGAGGACATGGCTGGAGATCAATCTGTCATGATTAAGTAAGAATGACACCACTGGACACTTTAAAAGGAGGCTGGTGCTTGGCATCATTGTTTCTCTTCTGTTAACCATGGTTATCTCTAAAGAAACACGTGCAGTCATCATTGCAATGCACAAAAATGGCCTAACAGGGAAGAGTATCGCAGCTAGAAAGATTGCACCTCAGTCAACAATCTATCGCATCATCAAAACTTCAAGGAGAGAGGTTCCATTGTTGCCAAAAAGGCTTCAGGGCGCCCAAGAAAGACCAGCAAGCGCCAGGACCGTTTCTTAAAAGTGTTTCAGCTGCGGGATCGGGCTATCAGCAGTGCAGAGCTTGCTGAGGAATGGCAGCAGCAGGTGTGAGTGCATCTGCACGCACTGTGAGGCGGAGACTCTTGGAGCAAGGCCTGGTCTCAAGGAGGGCAGCAAAGAAGCCACTTCTCTCCAGAAAAAACATCATGGACAGACTGATATTCTGCAAAAGGTACAGGCAGTGGACTGCTGAGGACTGGGTAAAGTTATTTTCTCTGATGAATCCCCTTTTCGATTGTTTGGGACATCAGGAAAACGCCTCATTCGGAGAAGACAAGGTGAGCGCTACCACCAGTCTTGTCTCATGCCAACTGTTAAGCATCCTGAAACCATGACGTTGGTATAGTCGAGTTGTTTACTCGTACGAAACCCAGGACTCTAGAACTGAGCCCCTTTAAACCTTATCAATATACCCCAGATATCCATACCCCAATAACGAGTTACAGTAATTCTTTGGAATATGTATGGCCACAGCAGCCTTTATTTAAGTACAAACAACAATAACAAATATATATATATATATAATATATATATATATATATACCAATACCACATCAGGGAGGAGTCCTTGAAGCTACAAAGATCATGGTGAATTGAACCAATATCCTGTGAACAACACCCCACCTCTTACTCCCAGCCGTTACCCCACAGGCTCGGGAGCACCACCATTGAGGTGTGCTGTTCACCCAACCACCTGGGGATCCGCCCACTCCGTGTGAACTCCCCTTCCACCATTCACCAGATCACCACCACATAACTTCAAACAGTGGAGACCCTAAACAGAGTCCCCACAAACCAATTTCCACCAACTTCAAGGACTCTCTCCCCACCCCCTTGAGCCGCCACAACGAGGGCCCATTGAAAACCTCAATGCCCGAGACCCCCTAAGACCGCAAAGCCATGGCCCTTTCAATACCTTCCTGAATACCTAGTGCCCACATATCTGAACCAACAGCATTCAGATGAACCCCATCGGCCAACCAAAGTCCCTTCCCCCTTCTCCAAATCAAAATGTCGCACCGACACATTACCATTCCGAGCCATGAACGAAGACACAGCCCTGTTAACCTTTATCCTGGCCTTATTGATTTTAACCAGGGACCCCATGTTCCTCCAACGTCTGCGCGGCACAATGTCAGACCAAACTAAAATGACCCCCGGATACAACACCCATAACCGCAAGCAATCCTGCACTAACTCACGAAAACTAACTCACGAAAAGGGCGCACCGCAAGATCATTCCCCCTGACATGGAGTACCAAAACATCGGGAGCACGGTCCAAGCGGGCGCACCCATGAATTTCGGGCAACACCCTTCTCCACTGCATTCCTCGAAAACCGAGCCATCGCACCACCGCCATAGACCGGGGAAATCCCAGTTGCCGACCATCAGTCCTGACGTCGCTCGCAACGCTCCCCAGTGGAAGAAGGAGTGACCAAAAATCCAAATCAGCAGAGGAAGGGAACCAGAAACGAGAAAACAATACTAAACATCCCAAAGGAACACCCTTAAACCAACTCCAATCTTCCCCACGCTAGCCCTCAGAACAACCAAATACCCCACCTCGAAAAATCAAGGCCTAATATAACTCCTAAATCGATTAGACTTCCAACGCCCAATACGTTGTATTGATGCCGCGCCCAAACCCCTACCTGCCGCCTCAGTCCCCGCCCCCAATATGAAATGAATGCGTCCCAAAACGAGAATCATCGAGACCTAATGCTCGAATGGACTTTTTGAAAATGGCGTTGAACTGATACCTGGACAGCTACCGCCATCGGCATGGACAACAATGAGCCCCCCAATCCGGGGCCCAACTCCCAAAAGCGCTGCAAACATAACACCGGACACATCGGATACCCTGATACACTACCCAACACTACCCGACGGCCCCTCCCCTCTTGATCCGTCTTGGATTTACGCAGCCAAAACTCAACACTACCCGCCGTCAATAATACATCCTTAGCCAACAAACCCCCCGCCGCCTGTCTATTACCCGAAACCAGCTCACCCACCCCAAAGCCCCAAAGAATGCCAACGAAAAAGCCAAACGGAATAACAGAACTTCAAACGAGAAGAACACGTCGTGTCCAAAATAAAACCCAATCGCTCTAGCAAAGCGAAGGATACCGGCGCCTCGTATCACCCAGCCCCTTATTACGACGAAAACCCTTTGCCGCCTGCTGCACCAAAAAGGTCTTTGACACATCACTAAATCCCCCGCAAACGAAAACCAAAAGATAGTGCTGCTAAAACCCGCGACACTTTGGCACAAGACCATCCTTCCCTCGCCCCTTGCCCCAACCAAGCCAACAAGGCCCTTTGTAAATCCACCCCATCCCCCATAACTGGAATTGTCATTAAAAACTCTTCCCAGTTACACCACACTGCCTGATAAGCCGCCCAAGTTTTCGGAGCCAACGATGCCCTAATCAGTGACTCTGCAGACCGTAAACCACCTTCCACAACTCCTCCGGGCAGGCTAGACCCTCGCACTCCGCTTCCGGGGCCAATGAGCGAAAACGATCCACTGTGAACGAGAAAGAGAATCAGCTATGTCATTCTTCACACCCGGCACGTGCGTCGCCGTCACGGTGCATTCAATTCCAAACATAACAAGACCAAACGTTGCAAAACTCGCACGACGGGAGGAGAGGACGCAGTAAGCCCATTAATCGCGCAAACAACTCCCATGTTGTCACAATTAAAACGCACCCTGCGATCACAAAACTCACTTCCCCATAAATGCACCGCCACCAGAATCGGAAAAATTTCCAATAATGTTATGTTCCAAACCAACCCCTCAGCCACCCACTCTGCAGGCCAACGAGACGCACACCATTGTCCCCCTGAAATAGGCTCCAAAACCAACCCCACCGGCCGCGTCCGTAAACAACTCCAACACATCACTCCCAACAACCTCGGCCATAACCAATGAGCGCCCGTTATATCCTTCTAGGAAGGAATCCCAAACAGCCAAATCCGCCTTAAGTTCCACAGACAACCGTATGAAGTGATGAGGGGCTTTAATCCCTGCCGTAGCGCTAGCCAGCCTACGTGAAAAAACTCACCCCATCGGCATCACTCGACATGCGAAATTCAACTTCCCTAGCAACGACTGCAAATCACGCAACGACAACTTCTTCACCCGGCGCGCTCTACCTACTTCAGCCCGTAAAGCCAACAACTTTTCCTCGGGCAATCTGAACTCCCATGCCACCGTGTCGATGACTATTTCCAGAAAGCACAAACAAGAAGATGGGCCCTCAGTCTTGCCTGGCGCCAAAGGAATCCCAAAATGCTCCGCCACCCACTCAACAGTTTTTAAGATCCCATGACAGCATGAAGAATTTGCTGGGCCCACACACAGAAAATCATCCAATAATGAATAACTGATTCACAACCGGACACCTCTCGCACCACCCACTCCAAAAAGGAACTAAAAGCCTCAAAATAAGCACATGATAAAGAATAGCCCATCGGCAAACATCTGTCAACAAAGAACTCCCCCTCCCAAAAACAACCCAACAGCTTCAAACTATCAGGATGAACCGGCAAAAGTCGAAAAGCAGATTCAATGTCGGTCTTAGCCATAAGGGCCCCTCGACCGCACTTCCTCACCCACCGCGCAGCCTCGTCAAAAGAGGAATAAATGACCGAAACAAATCTCCGGATCAATGCCATCGTTCACCGACCTCCCCCATGGGTAAGAAAGATGCTGAATAAGCCGAAACTTGTTCGGCTCCTTCTTTGGAACAACGCCCAACGGGGAAACCACCAAGTCCTGAAAAGGGGCGACGAGAAAGGGCCCCCATACGACCCAACAAAACCTCTTTTGCCAATTTCTCACCGACCACCTCCTTATGCAATAAAGCCGAATGCAAATTCTTAAGTACCCGCGGGATAACAAACGGAGGATGCGGGATAACAAAAACCATCCTTAAAACCATTAAACAATAACGTCGCCTTTTCCCTGTCACCGTATCTATTTAGATAAGGGACCATCCTTTCCAGACTCACCGGAGTCTCTCCCTTGGGAATTACCACCCCCAGGCTTCTGCTTCCCTTTTTTAAAACACTTAGACGCTCCATGGGAGGCGCCGTTGCAAATGGAGCAGACATGCTTAAATTTACACCCCGCCCCAAACTTACACTGGCCGTCATTAAACTGCCAGCACACCCCAAATTTGTTTCCACCTCCTTGGCCTTGACCACTTCCTCCCGCTGCCCCAGCGGTATTTCCACTCTGGCCGGCGCCCCCAGTTCCCCCGAGAAAGGAATGCCCAAACTTATTCTGTGCAATGACTCTCATCCACAGACAAATGTCCTTCTGATCCCAACGAATCGCCGGACGCACAGCCTTCCTTGCCTAAACTGCTCGTCATACCGCAGCCAAGCCTGTCCCCCATACACCCTATACGCCTCCCCGATAGCATCAAAATAACAAAACAAAGCCGAGCAGTTGTCTGGAGCTTTCTCCCCGATAACACTTGCTAAAATAGCAAACGCTTGTTGCCAGTTGACGAACGTCTGAGGAATTAATTGCCACCTCCGTTTCTCCTCCTCCTCCTTCTTACTATCCCCCTTTTTTTACTTTTATCTAAGTTAAACTTCTCCAAAGGCAACAATGAGAATATTTCAACGTACTCATCCTTCCAAATACGCTCCTTTACCTCCTTCTTCAAATGCGCCCCCAAGGGCCCTCAAAACAAACATATACCTCCCCGTGAGCCCTATCATCTAAACGCACCCGACATTCCTTTTCCTTCTCTGTCTGCACCGACACAGACACCGGTTCAGCACTAAGCCCTTCCTGTTCCAACACGCTCGCCACTATCTGCCCCCCAACCTGTGACCCAACCCACGCCGTCACTGGAGACGGAGAACCTATACCCTTCTCTAATCGGGATAGCAAATCCGCACATCTACCAGCATATCCGTAACCCCGGCTACCTCAGCCGCCCCCCCAACACTATTACTAACTCCCGACCGAGCTACCCCAAACGGTGAAGAAGACACAAATGAATGACCAACGCTTGACATAGAATTATACTCACCGGGCTGCGAGGGAGCTGTGAGCCCTCCAGCCGGATAACCTGGTTCCAAAGGTGCGTCACCACTGCCTTGATCTGGCACCACGACTCCGCTGATCTGCTCCTGACGTCCGGAAACCGCTCCGTGACTTCCAGATAAAGAAGGCCTAAACCCCATTGGGGATCCAGCCCGCTGATCCTGAAACAACATTGAAGACTGGGTCGCAGCAGCACCCGACGATGAATTAGCTGCAGCATCAAAAACAGGCCGCCCCGCGTTCACCCCACAGCAACGGCCCTCCGATCCCTCTGGAAACCCTCCGCCTATGGGGGGTAAAAGCTGCTGACCCGTGCCGACTGATGCCATGGCCGCCGAAATTCTGAAGCCGTCCACAGAGGCAGGCCACAGTGCAGAAAAACTGCCGCTGCGACCCCCCGACGAACCTGGAACCCCGCCGTCACCAAGGGGGGACAATTGCTGGTCTGATGAGCTGGCCGTTCCGTAATTCGACAACCCACCTGCATGACTATCTGGAACAGATCGCAATGCAAGCCGATCACAACTGCGACCGCCCGCTGACGCAGCTCTCAAAAAACGCCCATCGCTTAGCGGCTCCAATGACGACGCATCTCCGATGCTTCCTGAGGCAGGCCGCCCAGCAGGTCCCTCGCCACTGCGACCTCCCGAAGACGCAATTCTCCCGCGACGCCCGGGACATACCGGCTCCAAAGACGACGCACCCGCGGTGCGATCGGAAGCAGGTTGCACAGCAGGTAACTCGGCACTGCGACCCCCCGAGGACGCAGATCTTCCACGACGCCCAGCGCTTGGAGGCTCCAACGCCGACGCACCCGCGCTGCTATCTGAAACAGGCCGCAAAAAGGATTGCTCACCACTGCGACCTCCCGAGGACGCAGCTCTCGCTTGATGACCGGCGCGCAACGACTCCGCCCCCCGACGTGCACGCGGCGGAGGAGAGGTTACCGCCGCAGGGCCTCGCTGGCTTGGCGGATTCCTCCCAGGCCGAGGCCTACTAACGCGAGCTCCGCGCGCCGCCCGGCCTGGAGGGGCCCGTGAGGGGCTCCTGCGCCGACGCGAGGCCCGAGGAGCCTGATCCGGCGACAGTCTTTCAGGAGGCCTCGCCCTTCTTGGCCGCCTCTCCCTTTGCGATGCCCCAGACGACGGACCAGACGCTCCCTGAACGAGAATCGCCACCTGCGCTTCCAGCCATCCAGGCGGCTGCGACGAGGCCACAGCCCTGAGGCGTTTGATCGCCGCATTTGCAGACATGGTAAGTTGTACTGCGTCTTACTACTGATGGGGCAAGACAGGAACTGCCCTGGGACCGCCCCATCTCTGCCTTATAAACCCCCCCAACCACTCCCCCCTTATTTAAATGTTCCTCCCTCATTTTAAACCCCTCCAAACCCTCGTCATGCCGGCCTCCGCCCACGCCTCTTTCTTGAGGGGAGGGAGGCTCTGCTCCGGCCATTACTTTCATGTGTGGGGTTGTTTCTCAGCCAAGGGAATCGGCTCTCTCACAGTCTTGCCTAAAAACACAGCCATGAATAAAGAATGGTACCAGAATGTCCTCCAAGAGCAACTTCTCCCAACCCTCAGGGGTGGGATTCAAATTTTTAACAACAGGTTCTGTGTTTGTGCGTCAGAAAACCACACCCATTTTTAAGCCACACCCATTTTAAGCCACACCCATTTTTAAAGCCACACCCAATTACACACACCTTTTCCTCAAACATATACAAGTAGGGCACAAAAAAAAAAAAATGAAAAGCAAATCTGCAGCACGTCACCGTCACAAGAACATTATATTGCCGTCTATGATTTCAAGGTAGCTTGCGACATGCAACCAAAACTCCAAGCTTGGCTTTGTAATAGTTATGTCGTGTCGCGTGCCCGAGCCGAGCGTCACCACACGGGCAATCATCTGAGGCCATGCCATGACGTCATGTGCCGTGCAGCCCCTGGCCTATTCACCGAGCGGCCCCCGGCTTATTCATCGAGCACCATAGGGCAGATTTAACACTTTGTGAGACTAATGTCAGTCATTTGTCTCCTAATATCGGACTTACCGGGCCAGGCCAGATATTGGCAGCAGACGTGGGCTCTTCTGTCACCTGGGGGTCACATACTTTGCCGATAATATAAGTGGTGGCTCTGTGACTGATGCCTGGAAAGCAGGAACATTTCAGGGTGAATTTCTGATCTTTTTGGCACAGAATTTACATCGACTCCTCCACTAATGTAAACATAGGCCCAGAAGAGGGAATATGGCCTGGTCTGGTGGCTGTGGGCACATAACACAGGGCCACTGCTAACAGGCCCTCAGGGCTCAGCACCATTGGGCATAGCAGGCAGGATATAGCATGCTGACCCATAGAACTGGCGGTGCAGAGGGCTGCTGTGATATATGGGGCTAGGGGTGCACTTCCCACTACTACTTACCTTACCGACGCCAAGTTCCACAGCGGCGCGCTGCGCAGCTGAGTGTCACACTGGTAGGTTGCAGGCGGCGTGCGCGTAGTAGCTGAGCGCCTGTGCCTGCCTCGTGACTGTCTGTGATGGAGTACGCAGGGGTGGGATTCAGCCGGTTCTCCCCGGTTCGATGGAACCGCTTATTAAAAAAGCTGCCGGTTCCTCGAACCGGGGAGATTCACAGCTGCGATCCGGTACTATGTTGCACTCGGGAGTCAGGCTCTGCAGCCTTCCTAGCCTGCACAGTGCGCCCAGGCAGCCGGAATCCGGATACCGTGCACTGATACAGGCGCACACAGCACACCCCGCCAGGCCCTGGCCCCCGCGCACTGATACCTGCGACAATTGGGTACGTACGCTGCTCACGGCCTCATATAGGATTTAGGGGCTGCAGGCACTACACAGACTCACACCAAGCCCTTATGGCTTCCTAATGTGTCAGTGAGGAATATTGTGTCCGTGCTTATTGGAGAATCGGTCAGAAAAAACAAACAGTGAGGTGGGCAATGGCGACCGTGCTGCCCCTACCACAAGGTGACCAGGACAGGGCACACAATGCCCATAGCCAGCTCTATGGGCGCGTGCCTTGTGCCCACAGAACCGCTCTGGGAGCCTGTGGGACAGGAAGACATTAGCAGGCACCCTGAGATTGTGTCATGAGTGACTGCACACCGGCAACTGCAGCCGCTGCCTGGTAGCCAGCACCGGGGAGAGCAGCAGATCACGGACCGCTCGGACCAATCACACGGGGACTCACATCCTCTAATGAGCGGGGCGCTTGCAGCTCTGCCTGGTTGCCTGGTGCGGCTCTTGTGAGTGGATGGAGTACGTACCCAATTGCCGCAGGTATCAGTGCGCGGGGGCCAGGGCCCGGCGGGGTGTGCTGTGTGCGCCTGTATCAGTGCGCGGTATCCGTATTCCGGCTGCCTGGGCGCACTGTGCAGGCTAGGAAGGCTGCAGAGCCTGACTCGGAGGGGAACATAGTACCGGATCGCAGCTGTGAATCTCCCCGGTTCGGGGAACCGGCAGCTTTTTTAACAAGCTGTTCCATCGAACCGGGGAGAACCGGCTGAATCCCACCCCTGTGTGACACTAGGGCACACGATGGGTATGTGTGATACTAGGGCACAGGATGGGTATGTGTGATACTAGGGCACAGGATGGGTATGTGTGATACTAGGGCACAGGATGGGTATGTGTGATACTAGGGCACAGGATGGGAATGTGTGATACTAGGGCACAGGATGGGTATGTGTGATACTAGACACTGGGGCACAGGATGGCTATGTGTGATACTAGACACTGGGGCACAGGATGGGTATGTGTGATACTAGGGCACAGGATGGGTATGTGTGATACTAGACACTGGGGCACAGGATGGGTATGTGTGATACTAGACACTGGGGCACAGGATGGGTATGTGTGATACTAGGGCACAGGATGGGTATGTGTGATACTAAATTAGACACTGGGGCACATATATGAGCCGTGTTATACACGGGGCAAACATTTGCTTATTACCCCGGATGAATGGGCTCAGTGTTATTAGGGTGATTGCTCGCTGTTATCAGCCACACTGGCGCCACCCCCCGCACCGCTCGGGCACTGCAGGCGCCTCCAGCACTAGGCCCAGGAGCGGCACAAAATGATCACAGTGTCCCCAGCTGCCACCGTATACCCACCATGGAAGAGGAAGGTGAAGATGTGCTGCCCCCGGCTGCGCCACGCCAGGGCGCTGTCAAAGCTGCCGTGCACCGTTTTAGCCCATCCCGTGTGCGGAAGAAGCGACCCCACGGCCAGCAGCAGCCCGAGCATCTCCTCCCATGTACTCACATCCTCTAATGAGCGGGGCGCTGCAGCTCTGCCTGGTTGCCTGGTGCGGCTCTTGTGAGTGGATGCCGCAGGTATCAGTGCGCGGGGGCCAGGGCCCGACGGGGTGTGCTGTGTGCGCCTGTATCAGTGCGCGGTATCCGGATTCCGGCTGCCTGGGCGCACTGTGCAGTCTAGGAAGGCTGCAGAGCCCGACTCGGAGGGGAACATAGTACCGGATCGCGGCTGTGAATCTCCCGGTTCGGGGAACCGGCAGCTTTTTTAACAGCGGTTCCATCGAACCGGGGAGAACCGGCTGAATCCCACCCCTGCCAACCCTCCAAGAGCAGTTTGCCGATCAACAATGCCTTTTCCAGCATGATGGAGCACCTTGCCATAAAGCAAAGGTGATAACTAAATGGCTCAGGGAACAAAACATAGAGATTTTGGGTCCATGGCCTGGAAACTCCCCAGATCTTAATCCCATTGAGAACTTGTGGTCAATCATCAAGAGACGGTGGACAAACAAAAACCTAAAAATTCTGACAAAATGAAAGCATTGATTGTGCAAGAATGGACTGCTATCAGTCAGGATTTGGTCCAGAAGTTGATTGAGAGCATGCCAGGGAGAATTGCAGAGGTCGTGAAGAAGAAGGGTCAACACTGCAAATATTGACTTGCTGCATTAACTCATTCTAACTCTCAATATAAGCTTTTGTTACTCATATGTTTGCAATTATTATATTTCTGTCTGTGATAAAAACATCTGTCAAACACACATAAAAACCAGAGGGCAGCAGATCATGTGAAAATATAATATTTGTGTCATTCTCAAAACTTTTGGCCATGACTGTAGAAATGGCCCGCAAACTTGGTGTTTTTTCTGGAAAGAGAAAGTATTAGAAAATTAGTGATTGAAGAAGTCCTTAAGCAAAAGGAAGATCTTAAAAAGACTCTAAAAATACGCTTCATGTTTCTTAAAATGGATACCTGCACACGTCACAGAGTGAACTATTTTACCATCAATGTTTGATATGTTTGTGACAACAAAGAAATTGTTACCAAGACACTGGCAGTAAAAGATGCTAAAGCTCATCACAGCAGCCAGTTTCTCCAGGCCTTAGTGGAAAAAGTTCTGCAAGATTACGAACTCAAAAAAGAACAGGTTCTTGCTATTGTAACGGACAATGCTTCAAACATGATGTTAGGCTCTGTGGAACGCACCAAATATATGAGGTAGAGAGGTGCGTTCGCAGCCCCGGGTCCACCGTGCAGGCGGAACCTGCTGCTAGTAAAATGGCGCAAGACGCAAACTCTGTTATCCCGCAGAGTCGCCAAAATAAACACCGCAATGAGCTGTGGCAATATGTGCGAACTCTGTTATTTCACAGAGCCGCTAGGAGTGCCGCAGCGCTATATGGCGATGTGTGCGAACTCACTTAACACAACTGAGTCGCAAAATAAACACGCTAGGGCGCTGTCTAGCATTGAAAGCGAACCCTGTTACGTCACAGAGCCGCTGAGAAAAAGTTCTGTGTCCTGTCAGGCACCCAGGTACACAGGTAAGTGCTAAGCGAACATAGAACGTGATCATGCGCTAATATCCTCGCGGGAGTCACCCGCAATCTACAGTCATGGCCAAAAGTTTTGATAATGACACAAATATTATATTTTCACATGATCTGCTGCCCTCTGGTTTTTATGTGTGTGTTTGACAGATGTTTTTATCACAGACAGAAATATAATTGCAAACATGAGTAACAAAAGCTTATATAGACAGTTAGAATGAGTTAATGCAGCAAGTCAATATTTGCAGTGTTGACCCTTCTTCTTCAGGACCTCTGCAATTCTCCCTGGCATGGTCTCAATCAATTTGTGGACCAAATCCTGACTGATAGCAGTCCATTCTTGCACAATCAATGCTTTCATTTTGTCAGAATTTTTAGGTTTTTGTTTGTCCACCCGTCTCTTGATGATTGACCACAAGTTCTCAATGGGATTAAGATCTGGGGAGTTTCCAGGCCATGGACCCAAAATCTCTATGTTTTGTTCCCTGAGCCATTTAGTTATCACCTTTGCTTTATGGCAAGGTGCTCCATCATGCTGGAAAAGGCATTGTTGATCGCCAAACTGCTCTTGGAGGGTTGGGAGAAGTTGCTCTTGGAGGACATTCTGGTACCATTCTTTATTCATGGCTGTGTTTTAGGCAAGACTGTGAGAGAGCCGATTCCCTTGGCTGAGAAGCAACCCCACACATGAATGGTTTCAAGATGCTTAACAGTTGGCATGAGACAAGACTGGTGGTAGCGCTCACCTTGTCTTCTCCGAATGAGGCGTTTTCCTGATGTCCCAAACAATCGAAAAGGGGAATCATCAGAGAAAATAACTTTACCACAGTCCTCAGCAGTCCACTGCCTGTACCTTTTGCAGAATATCAGTCTGTTCATGATGTTTTTTTCTGGAGAGAAGAGGCTTCTTTGCTGCCCTCCTTGAGACCAGGCCTTGCTCCAAGAGTCTCCGCCTCACAGTGCGTGCAGATGCACTCACACCTGCCTGCTGCCATTCCTCAGCAAGCTCTGCACTGCTGGTAGCCCGATTCCACAGCTGAAACACTTTTAAGAGATGGTCCTGGCGCTTGCTGGTCTTTCTTTGGTTTCTTTGGAGCCTTTTTGGCAACAATGGAACCTCTCTCCTTGAAGTTCTTGATGATGCGATAGATTGTTGACTGAGGTGCAATCTTTCTAGCTGCAATACTCTTCCCTGTTAGGCCATTTTTGTGCATTGCAATGATGACTGCACGTGTTTCTTTAGAGATAACCAAGGTTAACAGAAGAGAAACAATAATGCCAAGCACCAGCCTCCTTTTAAAGTGTCCAGTGGTGTCATTCTTACTTAATCATGACAGATTGATCTCCAGCCATGTCCTCATCAACACCCACACCTGTGTTAATGGAGCAATCACTGAAAAGAGGTTAGCTGGTCCTTTTAAGGCAGGGCTGCAATGATGTTGAAATGTGTTTTGGGGGATAAAGTTCATTTTCTAGCCAAATATTGACTTTGCAAGTAATTGCTGTTAAGCTGATCACTCTTTATAACATTCTGGAGTATATGCAAATTGCCATTAGAAAAAGTGAAGCAGTAGACTTTGTAAAAATTAATATTTGTGTCATTCTCAAAACTTTTGGCCATGACTGTATGGCGTCTGAACGCCAGGCCCTGAATACGGCAATCAAACGCCTCACCGGTTATGCCGGTAATCTAGGGCATCTAGGAAACCGACCCTGACCAGCTAGCATACCAAACTCCTCACCGATTAAGTCGGTATTCTAGGGGCTTATTTCAGCCAGGCCCTAACCACACACACGCATGACCACACAGGCCCAAAGCATATAATGGTTGATACCAGCGCATGGTGGCTCAGCATTGCCACCCTTTTATAATAACAGCTACAGGACCTGCCAGAAACAAGGACCAATGAAACCTGTTCCAGAACACCAGTAGTCACAGGACCTTCCTGGCAGACCAATAGGAGCTGCTGAAGTACCTGAGCATGTGACCCCTGATCTCCAATGAGAGATCTCACCCAGGGCATGCTCAGAAGGGAAAAACAAGGACTTTGTCCTAAAGACGTCTGCTCGCCGCTAACCAGTACTGGCCACAATAGCAGAGTCTGGAGGAGCAGCAGTAATCCTCTGCACACTGCCAGACTGGGCGAGACACTGGGACCGACGTCTAAGCTGAGCAGAGTCCACTGCGGCCGGAGACGAATGGGAGACCGCAGCCGGAATGGCTCGAGATTCCCTTGTGCAGAAGCGGGAACTCGACCCCTAACACATGATAAGTACAATTAAACTGATGAATGAGAGTAATGAACAACAGCTAGAAGAAAATTTAGGATTCAGTATGTTTAAGATGGAAGGCAACAGTGCTGTTCATGTAACTGAGGAACAAACAGATATTACAACAGAAGAACAGAAAAATTATACTGTAGAAATGGATGATCTTGTTGAAGCTGCTTCAAAACACTTTCATATTCATCACATGCGCTGTGTTGTGCACACGATGCAGCTGGCAATAAGAGATAGTCTGCAAAAGGGACATGCTGGAAATCTGATTGGAAAAGTGAGGAAATTGGTTATTGCCGCCAGAACCCCTAAAATTGATTCCATCTTGAAGAGATGTGCTGGGAAAGGGGCAATTGTCGATCAAGCCACTCGGTGGGCAGCACTTATTTAGTGATTGAGCGATTGCTTGAACTAAAACCGTTTCTTATAGATATGGCGAACCCTCAGGTAACCCTAAATGAAGGTCAATGGACACAGGTGGCTGAATTGAAAGAATGAAAAATTACAAGCTGAGGATTTAACTCCTGGCATTTTCATAAGAGAGTGGAAGAACTTGCTATTTTGCCTGTCCCAAAGAGGAGGTTTAATCGCATTTGGCATTTCTGCTTCAATGAAACGGAGACACAGCTATTGGAAAATAAAATTTTTCTGGAAGCTGTTTATGTGGACCCAAGTCATCATATACTGCTTGATGATCAACAGCTTACTAAAGGAAAAGATGCTCTGACTGAGGTAGCAGTTAGGATGAGTGGCCTACAGGAGGACTGCCAGGTGCAAGAGGACTTGGGTCCTGACAGTGCTACTGCTACCATATCTTCATCCTCATCAGATGAGTTTGTCTTTGACAAGTATTTGGATGACATGGAGCAGGCAAAGCGTTGCTGCAAGGAAAAAGATTTCACTCCGTCTCCTAAAGCAAGCAGATTGACCATATTTCAGCAAAATGTTTCACTTGCTCTAAAAGAAATAGAAAAATTCAACCGTTCATCAAAACTGACTGTGCATGAGGCAATTCCTTTATACCCGGAAATTGTTAGAGATGTTGCCCATGTGGTTACGGCTTTGCCTCCAACCCAAGTTAGTGTAGAGAGATTGTTCTCTAGCCTTAAAATTATTAGGTCAGATTTGAGGTCATCTATGAAGGAGGATCTGATGGAGGCAATTCTATTTCTTAGAACAAATTCATAGACTGCACATGTTTTTGTTGAAAACTGTTTTTTTGCCGCTTACATAGTTTATTACATACAGTAGTAATATATATATATATATATATATATATATACAGTATATATATAATCAATATTACATAGTGTATTACATATTTACAATTTATTACAGTTTTTTGTGTTCTAAAGTTGTATTCCAATAAATATATATTATGTTCTATCTAAATATCTTGATTATTGTATCATAAAAATGATTAAATGTCTGATGTTCACACTGTACTACAACAAATTTTTCACTTAAATATAAGCAATATATGTGGGAGTCAGAGTCGTAGAGTCGGTGTAAGGCCGGGATCACACATGCGAGGAAAACGTCCGACGCTCGCATGTGAAATCCCAGCTCTGGCGCCGGCACTCGGGAGTGGAGAGAGCGGCTGCATATAAATACATGCAGCCGCGCACTCCACTCCCGAGTGCCGGCGCCAGAGCTGGGATTTCACATGTGAGCGTCGGACGTTTTCCTCGCATGTGTGATTCCGGCCTAAGGGAAATTGAGAAGTCGGAGGTTTGGCTTACCGACTCCACAGACCAGGTATAACTTGTACAATATATACAGTGCTCGTGTGTATAATGTCACTGGTGATCACTGTATTACTTGTACACTGATACTGTATACAGAGCTCCTGTGTATAATGTCACTGGTAATCACTGTATTACCTGTGCACAGACACTGAATACTAAGTACAGATCTCCTGTGTATAATGGCACTTATGGTGATATTAGTATTGTGTTTTTTTTATTAATGATCAGTATTTTAGTATTCAGTCACTATGTGATGGTAATATGTTGTCCGGCCATGGTGTGGCGGAATTTGTTCCTTGTATGTGCTATAATTTGGTCACTATGTGGTGATAATATGTGGTCTCATCATGGTGTGCTGGTCTTTGTTCCTTGTATGTGGTATTATTTGGTCACTGTGGTGGTAATATGTGATCTGGACATGTTGCGGCAGTATTTGTTCCTTGTATGTGGTATTATTGGTCACTATGTGGTGGTAATATGTGGTCTAGACATGGTGTGGCGGTATTTGTTCCTTGTATGTGCTATTATTTGGTCACTATGTGGTGGTAATATGTGGTCTAGACATGGTGTGGCTGTATTTGTTCCTTGTATGTGCTATTATTTGGTCACTATATGTCACGCTGTATAGCAGATATATATATGTGATGACAATAATCTATATCAAAAGGGCAACATACTATATAACATGCGCATAGCTATATGATAACATAGATTTACCTGACAGAAAGTCCAGTGGGTCAGAACGGAATCCGTTATACGCTGTCTCCGGCTAGAGGGTGACCGGGGTCTAAGCTGACCCTAACTGGGGTCCTAACTAATCCCTCAACCTGGAGGTACTGTTAAAGGTACAGAGGTCCAGGCCACCAGCGTAAACCCTGTCTCCTATCAATCCCTGCCAACTGTATTCTAGTCCTAAGAAGGACCCTGAATACCACCAAAGGGAATGACCAGGTAATGGTTAATGAACAGAAAGACAAACAAGAAAGATAAGAAATAAAGTAAATAAAGTCTTACATACAACACTCACACACAGTAGGAACACCTTAGGTCTCAGAGATAAACTATAAGCTGTAAGAGTAAAAACAACTAAGGAGCTCTTAGCTTAAGTATTCCCAGAACCGATCCAGTCTGCTAAACTATATGAATGCTTTCACCGGCATCAAACACCCAGACTGGCAGGAATATAAAGGAAACTAATTAGAACATAATCCAAAGCAGCCGGGCGAGGCTGGACCTAGTCTTAGCAAAGAGCTAGGTAAAATTAACTCTCTCATTACCAAACACAAAGAAACAGCAGCTCAGCTGTGAGAAGTCAGAATGTGCAATCGCGACGATCTTCGTGGCGATGCACCCATGACAGTACCCCCCTTCTACGAGGGGCCTCCGGACCCTCATGACCAGGTCTGTCCGGGTAAATTGTGTGAAAGGTCCGAACCAATCGATCTGCGTTATCATCAGACGCAGGGACCCACGTCCTCTCCTCAGGACCATACCCCCTCCAATGAACTTCCACGTTATCATTGACTACCACTGAAGGAGGAGGTAGAGGTGACGGTATGACTGGTGCCACATACTTTTTAAGTAATGACTTGTGAAACACATTATGAATTTTAAATGTAGGAGGGAGGTCCAGACGAAATGCCACAGGATTAATTATGGAACTGATCCTGTATGGCCCGATGAATCTGGGACCCAACCTCCAGGAGGGAACTTTAAGTTTTATATTCCTGGTAGACAACCACACCAGATCGTTCACCCTCAGATCTAGACCAGAAACTCTCCTCCTATCAGCCATCCGTTTGTAAGGGTTCTCCGTAACCTTCAGTCTTAAGCGATCTGGAACTATCAGTCTCCCTGGAAGTCCCACAGGGGCGTCCCCCTGAGCCCCCAATACCTCCCCCTCAAGCTCAGAGCATACAGCTGACACTACAACTCCCTCCTGAGGAATAGGAACCGGATCATCCGTCTTCCCGACCCCTGGGAAAGTACGAGATAAGGCATCAGGAAGCAACTTTATTGAGAAGTCATATGTGCGATGAGGAGGTAACTCTTTACACCCCTCCTCTGAGAACTTCTCCCAAAAGTCCTCCAGAAAAGGAGGCAAAGTCCTAGGCACAACCGCACCGATGACCGTGCTCATGCAGTTATTCTTGCAAAATTCACCCCACTGGCTTATCTTTCTGGATTGCCAATCAATCACTGGGTTATGTTTAGCCAACCAAGGAAGTCCCAACACAATAGGAGCAGGCAGACCCTCCAACACATAACAAGACAATTGCTCTTTATGTATTGCCCCTACTCGAAGATCTATGTTATGAACAGCTTGTACCAAGCTACCTTGACCAAGAGGTCTAGAATCAATAGAGAGTATAGGGACCGGTTTGGCCAATACACTCAGTTGCATACCATGCACCTGGGCAAACCGAGTGTCCACCAGATTAGCCCCGGACCCACTATCAAGAAAAACAGAAATCCTCTCAGTTCTAGTACCAATCACCACCTCCGCAGGCACGAGAAACTGAGAGGGATTTGGGGACGAAATACACACTCCCAGGTTAACTCCTTGGTTCAAAGAGGTCCGGGATGGACACCCCCCAACAAAATGTCCCTCTCTCCCGCAAAAGAAACACCTTCTAGTCTTGCGGCGCACCGCTGATTCCCTCCTACAAAATGATGTCCCTCCCAACTGCATGGGTTCCTCAGAACAGACCAGGGGAACCTCAGTATAAGGGACTTTAGTAGTAGGTGGAGTCATCACGGGGGGCGGAGTTACCTCGCGTCTTCCCCGAAGACGTCTATCAATGCGAATAGCGAGGGCCATAGCAGCCTCCAGTGATGGAGGAGAATCATACTGAGCTAACACATCCTTTAATTTGTCAGACAACCCTTGACAAAACTGGCTCCTAAGAGCTGGGTCATTCCACTGAGTATCTGTTGCCCATCTACGGAACTCAGAAGAATATTCCTCCGCTGGACGATTTCCTTGCCGTATTTTACGTAACCTTGTTTCAGCAAGGGAGACTCGATCCGGATCATCATATACCAGACCCAGGGCAGTAAAAAATCGATCCACTGACTGGAGATCTGGGGAGCCTGGAGGAATAGAGAACGCCCAAGATTGAGGATCCCCTTGTAAGAGCGAGATAACAATTCCCACCCTCTGCTCTTCACTCCCAGATGACCGAGGCCGCAGCCGAAAGTACAATTTACATGCCTCCCGGAAAGTAAAAAATTTGTCCCGCCCACCAGTGAACCTGTCCGGGAGAGCAACCTTAGGTTCAGATCTGGTTTGCTCCGGGGAGGACAAAACCTTGGACTTAATGTCTGCCAACTCCATGGACAATCCCTGCAACTGCCGGGCCAGCTGGGCTACTGGATCCATGATAGCTGGGGAGAATCTTTAGTATGGGCCGGTGAAAATGTCACGCTGTATAGCAGATATATATATGTGATGACAATAATCTATATCAAAAGGGCAACATACTATATAACATGCGCATAGCTATATGATAACATAGATTTACCTGACAGAAAGTCCAGTGGGTCAGAACGGAATCCGTTATACGCTGTCTCCGGCTAGAGGGTGACCGGGGTCTAAGCTGACCCTAACTGGGGTCCTAACTAATCCCTCAACCTGGAGGTACTGTTAAAGGTACAGAGGTCCAGGCCACCAGCGTAAACCCTGTCTCCTATCAATCCCTGCCAACTGTATTCTAGTCCTAAGAAGGACCCTGAATACCACCAAAGGGAATGACCAGGTAATGGTTAATGAACAGAAAGACAAACAAGAAAGATAAGAAATAAAGTAAATAAAGTCTTACATACAACACTCACACACAGTAGGAACACCTTAGGTCTCAGAGATAAACTATAAGCTGTAAGAGTAAAAACAACTAAGGAGCTCTTAGCTTAAGTATTCCCAGAACCGATCCAGTCTGCTAAACTATATGAATGCTTTCACCGGCATCAAACACCCAGACTGGCAGGAATATAAAGGAAACTAATTAGAACATAATCCAAAGCAGCCGGGCGAGGCTGGACCTAGTCTTAGCAAAGAGCTAGGTAAAATTAACTCTCTCATTACCAAACACAAAGAAACAGCAGCTCAGCTGTGAGAAGTCAGAATGTGCAATCGCGACGATCTTCGTGGCGATGCACCCATGACACTATGTGGTGGTAATATGTGGTCTAGACATGGTGTGGCGGTATTTGTTCCTTGTATATGCTATAATTTAGTCACTATGTGGTGGTAATATGGTGTCTGGTCATGGTGTGGCGGTATTTGTCCCTTGTATGTGATATTATTGGTCATTTAAAAATTGAAAAATAAATAAAAATATACCTAAATTGTATTGGATATTTCAACAAATGTTTAATAGGTTAGAGTAGGGCTCGGCAAAAAGAGTCTACCTTGTCGTGGTGGCGGCTTAAAAAATCTTATGGCCAAAACAAAAGCTGCTGGCTATATGTGTGATCTGGTGATGGGAATTGTTAATGTGTGATTGGTGACAAGTGGAGTTTTTCCAAGAGAGGGTGATGGGACTGTGGACAGTTCGAGGGGTGGAGGTGGGTCTGGGGTGGAGCCTGGGAATAGTCTCAAGGGGCCCTGAAAATTTTGCCAGTATGGGGCCCCGAAATTCTTAGTGGCAGCCCTGCCCAGAGCTCCCATTACTGGTATAATGACAGTCAAAGCCTTTCAACTGAAATCTCACTAAGGGCTCATACTCATTTGCAAGAAAAAAAACGTTCCGATATCAGGACCGAAAAAACAGACAAGTGTCATGCGAGTACAAAGCCATTTTCACACCTAGCATCCGATTTACATCCGATTGCAATGCGATTTTAACCTGAGCTTTTACATACAGCAGTTCTCTATGTCATTTACACGTAGTTTTCAAAGGAAATATTCTTCAAAACACACACACACACATACAGTATGTACAGTACAGACCAAAAGTTTGGACACACCTCATTTAAAAATGTTTCTGTATTTTCATGACTATGAAAATTGTACATTCACACTGAAGGCATCAAAACTATGAATTAACACATGTGGAATTATATACTTAACAAAAAAGTGTGTAACAACTGAAATTATGTCTTATATTCTAGGTTCTTCTTTTGCTTTGATGACTGCTTTGCACACTCTTGGCATTCTCTTGATGAGCTTCAAGAGGTAGTCACCGGAAATGGTTTTCACTTCACGGGTGCCCTGTCAGGTTTAATAAGTGGCCTTATAAATGGGGTTGGGACCATCAGTTGTGTTGTGCAGAAGTCTGGTGGATACACAGCTGATAGTCCTACAGAATAGACTGTTAGAATTTGTATTATGGCAAGAAAAAAGCAGCTAAGTAAAGAAAAACGAGTGTCCATCATTACTTTAAGAAATAAAGGTCAGTCAGTCCGAAAAAAAGTGCTACAAAGAAACTAGCTCACATGAGGACAGCCCCAGGAAAGGAAGACCAAGAGTCACCTCTGCTTCTGAGGATAAGTTTATCTGAGTCATCAGCCTCAGAAATCGCAGGTTTATAGCAGCTCAGATTAGAGACCAGGTCAATGCCACACAGAGTTCTAGCAGCAGACACATCTCTACAACAACTGTTAAGAGGAGACTGTGCAGCAGGCCTTCATGGTAACATAGCTGCTAGGAAACCACTGCTGAGGACTAGAGATGAGCGGTGTTCGAAGCGAACTGTTCGCCAATTTCAAATTCGAGCTGTTTTGGGCGGTGTTCGAGTCGTTCGACGAACCCGAATGATTTGGAAAAAATTTGGCTGTTCGAGGTAATGTTCGATAACTGTTCGTGCACCTAAATCGTCACTGGATTTTTTTCACAGTAACATACCTCCCAACTTTTGAAGATGGGAAAGAGGGACAAAGGTTGCGGCGCGCGCAGCGGTAAATTTTAGGCCACGCCACGACCACACCCATTTCACAACTAGTCACACCCATGTCCACGCCCTGACCACACCCATTTAGCACTGGTGATCACACTGACTGGTACTGAGGGCACAGTGACTGGTACTGTGGGCACACTGGTACTGAGTAAAAGAAAGAACAGTGAGAGAAAAAAGAAAACAGTTAGAAAGAAGAGAGAGAAAGAACGAGGGGAAAGCAAGAAAGAACAGAGAGAAAGTAGATAGAGAAAGAAATAAACAAAGGGGAAAGAAAGAACAGAGACGGAGAAAGAAAGAGGGGAAAGAAAGAACAGAGAGGGAGAAAGAAAGAGGGGAAAGAAAGAACAGAGAGGGAGGGAGAAAGAAAGAAGGGAAAGAAAGAACAGAGAGAGAAAGAAAGAAAGAAAGACGGGAAAGAAAGAACAGAGAGAAAGAAAGAACAGAGAGAAAGAAAGAAAGAACAGAGCAAGAAAGAGGGGACAGAAAAAAAGAACACAGTCATGTGAGGTCTTATTTTTTGCGGGACGAGTTGACGTTTTTATTGGTACCATTTTTGGGCACGTGACATTTTTTGATCGCTTTTTATTTAGATTTTTGGGAGGTTAGAATGAACAAAAATCAGCAATTCATGAATTTCTTTTGGGGGAGGCGTTTATACCGTTCCGCGTGTGGTAAAATTGATGAAGCAGTTTTATTCTTCGGGTCAGTACGATTATGGCGATACTTCATTTATATCATTTTTTTATGTTTTGGCGCTTTTATAGAATAAAAACAATTTTATATAAAAAATTATTATTTTTGCATCGCTTTATTCTGCGAGCTATAACTTTTTTATTTTTTCGCTGATGATGCTGTATGGTGGCTCGTTTTTTGCGGGACAAGATGACGTTTTCAGCGGTACCATGTTTATTTATATCGGTCTTTTTGATCGCGTGTTATTCCACTTTTTGTTCAGCGGTATGATGATAAAGCATTGATTTTTTGCTTTGTTTTTATTTTTATTTTTTTAAGGGGTTCACAAAAGGGGTTAACTAGTGGGACAGTTTTATAGGGGGGGTCGTTACGGACGCGGCGATACCAAATATGTGTACTTTTATTATTTTTTTTTTATTTACAGGAAGAAATGAATTTATTGGGGAATATTTTTTTTTTTTTTATTTATTTTGGAATTTTTTTTTACACGTTTATTTTTATTTTTTTTACATTGTCCCAGGGTGGGACATCACTGTAAAATGTCAGATCGCTGGTCTCACAGTGTGCACAGCACTCTGTGAGACCAGCGATCTCACAGGCAGCGCTGCAGGCTTCTCAGTGCCTGCTCTCAGCAGGCACTGAGGAAGCCGCCTCCCTCCAGGACCCCGGCGCCATCTTGGATCCGGGTCCTGGGAGGGAGGAAGCCCTCAGAACAGCGCGATCACATCGCGCTGTTCTGAGGGTCTCAGGGGAGCTCGCAGGGAGCCCCCTCCCTGCGCGATGCTCCCCTGTGCCCCCGGTACACTGCGATCATGTTTGATCGCGGTGTGCCAGGGGTTAATGTGCCTGGAGCGGTCCGTGACCGCTCCTGGCACACAGTCCCGGGTCTCAGCTGTGATAATCAGCTGACACCCGGCGGCGATTAGCTGCGCTCCCCCCGGGAGCGCAGCTGATTGCTATGACGTACTATCCCGTCCATGGTCAGATTGTCACGGGTTTTATGGACGGGATAGTACGTCAGATGTCAGAGAGGGGTTAAGTTCCAGGGTTCAATTTCAGTTGCAAACCTTGCACCAAGTATATAGCTATACAGCTCATACCTAATTTTCTTATGAGTCTTTCTATCTATAGGATGGTTTACAAAGTTTATGTTATGTGTATTTGGGGAATATTCAAAGAAATATTAAAATATTAAATTTAGTAGTTTACAATGCGCATTGATAATTAGAATACAATTATTTGGGTTAATATACATGTATTCCTAACTTTTGTATGTGGAATCTGTGGTGTGAACTTATCCGTGTCACAGTCTGAGTGACAGATGACAGATGCGTGTATGAGCAGCTGCTAAGAGTGAATATAACCTAAGTAATGTATGTGTGATGTATGAAAAAGGTTTCACAATTCATGGTATGCCAAGAGAAAACAAAAAAACCTTGTTTGACTCGCACCACAATTGTGGATACCAAGGCTATGGGGTACTCGGAGCCGAGCCCATGGAAATCTATGGGAGTTGTCACTGGTAGCGGTGGCTCGGTCCGTGGCCCTGGCAGTCAATGCGATGGGGGGGAATATTTACAGGGGTTTATTAGGTATAGGTAGTTCGTGACGCCACCTGCGGTTTCTGGTAAATTGTACCAGCGCTGCTCTAAGGACTTTCACAGGGGATGTTATGGGGCAGCTTGGTAGTAAGTCTCCCACAGGTGAGACGGGTCCCTGGAAATCTATGGTGATGATGATGATGCAGGGTGTAGTAAGAATTCAGCCAAACACAATGCAGCTTCTTTTCATACCTTTTACTGGTAGATGGTTCAAGCAGATCCCGGGGAGCTGGTCGGGGTGGAGAGTGCACTTTCAGGTAGCAGCCGAGCAGGTTAGAGGCCTCCTTTACTCCAATATGCGAGTCCAACTTGCCTGAAGCGAAGTTAACTCTGAATCTCCAGCTTTCTCAATAGCTGTACTGCCCGGCCAACGTTGTGGTGGAGCCTTCTAATGATGAAACTAAGTCCTTACTTTTGCTGATCAGGCTCAAAGTCCCTGTTCCACCTGACTCCGGTTACGTATTGACGCTTTGGGCTGCACTCTGCGACCTATAGTCCAGATGCCTCTGGTTTTCTTGTCACTATGCTTGAAACAATAGCAACGCTTCGGTCCCCAGTGACCGGTGATTTAGTGCAGGTAATCCAATACCTAAGGCACTGCTCTGTCTTCTCCACTGTGCCCTTCGCCCTGCTTTCCGCTCTTAACATAAGCACTGCTGCATAGAAGTCGAATCACAGATTCCCTGTTTGGGCTCGCTGAGCAGCTCTCAGTATTCTCCTAGTCCAGGACCTCTGTCGACTGAACTTCACTGTCCTGGGACAGGCGGCTGAAGTCTCTGCTCTGAACTCAGCAGGAAACCAATCTGACTATCTCAGACAGGTAACTATCCAGGGGATGACTCACTCCTGAGCCTCCCGGAGCTAACTGACTGACTCCTCTCGGAAAACTATCTCTACTGTCCTTAGACAGGAAGCTAGACTGGACTGCCACGTGTCACTCCCCCTTATAACTCAGATGGGTGTGTCTAAAAAGTGTGAGTGACAGTGAATGCATATCAAGCTTTTGCTGTTGCCTTCCAGTGCACTCTCCTGGACTTTTATGTGTGCCTGCGAAGCTGGGCTACACATGTTTTTATGAGAAATAATACAAATCAGTACAATTATTAGAATATTAAGATACATAATGAAATATTATCTACTCAACATATATTCCTTTAGTAATTATTTTTTTTAATTTAATTGTGGATAAGTGTAATCACACATCAAAATGGTTTATCAAGGAAATCTACATTTAGATTTTTTTTTTCCTTTTTCCCAAAGGATAATTTTATGATATTCAATGTTATTTTTATTTTTAATGGTTACATAGATGGTACACATCTTCAGACAAATATATGGTATAAAGCTAAAATAGAGGTTACATAAATAATTTATAAAACAATTCTTTTTTTCTTTTTGGTTTTGATAAATCAATTATTTCACAAAATAATATTTTTTGGTATTAAGGGGGAAATGTGTTTTTGATCTTGAATACATCATCACATTTCATCAACACCTCTTCTTCACACATTTTAAAGAATATAGAAAGATACAATGGTATAACTACTAGAGATAATAACATTAAGTATTATAAAGAGTCATTTCTTTACACCTAGAAGGGATTACATGCAAAGTTGCATAATTATGAATATTTTGGTAACACAAGGTTATGACAAATATGAAATCATCCAGATAATGGAAATATTAAGGGTGTGTGTTACCGAGAACATAACTACTCAGCATTTGTCATAAACATATAAAGACCTTATTTTCATTTTTATTTTTCATTTTTTAATTATTATTCTTCCTTTATCTCTATTTTTGATTCTTAATTTTTATTTTGTATCTCAATCAAGAGAAAAGAAACATCAATATTTAATAAAGTAATGTCTAGTATGAGAATATTGCTTCATTAAATATAGTGAAGATATCGGTTCATTAAAAGAAAATGTTTTAATTCTGAGTAAATACAATAATTCATTCATTCATTCATTCACTCATATTCACATTTTGGTTCATGGCTATACATTCTTACCTATTATTGGTCTAATAAATATATTCCACTAATAAAGTTTTAGTAATAAAGATGGAAACACTTGTTACATAAAAAAACACACGGACTCCTATGGGTTGGAAAGGTAATTACACCTATGACATAAAAATGTTCTATCTCATGAAGAATATGGTTAATAATGCATTATCATTTATTATTGTTTTACTACACAAACATGAATTCCATATTACTATTCTGATAATAATTCTATGGATATTACTGATTGCTATGGTACGCTGTGATATTATAGGTTAGGAAAATTACCAGATTTGGTATAGAATAGGGAATGAAGACTTCAAGCAAGATATTGGAATTACGTTAATAAAGACTTTTCATATTTCTAAATTCAAGTAAGGTATAGGCTAAGTGCACACGATCAGGAATAATTGCGTTTTTTTCGCGGTTTTTTCCGCGGTTTTCCGCGGTAAAAACGCGATAAAAACGCAAGCATTAAGCATCCTATACATGTTAATTGATTCCGCATGTTTTGGCCACATGTTGCGTTTTTTTCCGCGAAAAAAGCGCTTCGCGGAAAAAATAGCAACATGTTCATTAACTTAGCGTAATCGCGGTGATTCCGCCGCCATAGGAATGCATTGAACCGCTTACTTTCCGCATGTGGCTATGCCCACCATGCGCAATGTAAGCGGTTCATGTGCGATGGTACCCAGGGTCTGGAGGAGAGGAGACTCTCCTCCAGGCCCTGGGTACCATATCCCTGGTAAAACAATAATTAAAATAAAAAATAATGATATTCTCACCTTCCGGCGGCCCCCGCAGCCTTCCCGCCTTCAGCGACGCTCCCGGCAACTTCCGGTCCCAAGAGTCCTTTGCGAGAATCACCCAGATGGCATAGCGGTCTCGCGAGATGCTACGTCATTGGTGTGATTTGTCGCAAAGCACTCCTGGGACCGGAGTTGCCGGGAGCGTCGCTGAGAGGCGGGAAGGCTGCGGGGGCCGCCGGAAGGTGAGAATATCATTATTTATTATTTTTTTTATTATTTTTACATTAGATCTTTTTACTATTGATGCGACATAGGCGGCATCAATAGTAAAAAGTTGGTCACACTTGTCAAACACTATGTTTGACTCGTGTGACCAACCTGTCAATCAGTTTTCCAAGCGATGCTACAGATCGCTAGGAAAACGCTAGCATTCTGCAAGCTAATTACGCTTGCAAAATTTCCGCGGCAATTCCGCAACGTGTGAACTTAGCCTTAAAAGTTGCAAGAAGAAAAAGCCGAAGTCCCAAAAGGTAACAAGGCTATATGATGTCTGAGTAATAATAGACTGTGTCAATTACAATTCATTTCATCACTGACAACAACTGCAGTATTCACCACTGACAGCCACGACTGCAGTATTCACCACTGACAGCCACGATTGCAGTATCCACCACTGACAGCCACGACTGCAGTATTCACCACTGACAACAACTGCAGTATCCACCACTGACAGCCACAATCGCAGTATCTAACCTGACAACCACAATGGCAGAGGACGATGATCCTATGATGCTAATATGAACTGTGTTATCACGCTTATATCACGTTCCAGTGGTTTCCTATCACCTATGAAGCTTCAATGAAAGCTGGTGAACAATAAGGTAATTGTCAGGAAGCTACAACCCTGACATGAGTCCTGTGCATTAGTGTGTAGTCCTGGTGTGAAGGCACACGCAGTACCCTGGAGAATGTGTGGAGAGATAGCAGTTCAATGCTCTATACCCATTCACTCAATATACACTAGACACACCCTTAGGGTAGTGTAGTGACTCGTAGGGAGTGGTCAGTGTAGATTCGTTGAGTGATTTAGTAGTCAGTTTCCTGTCTTCGGACAGAGCAGACGTGTGGAGTCTAGCTGGGACTTGGAGGGAGGAAGCAGTCCAGCTTGGTTCTATCAGCAGTTCAGCAAGTGGAGGCCAGTAAGGGCGAGATATAGATCACCTCAGCCTGGTCAGAGCTGTACCTCACTGAAGACATTGATAAAGAAGGAAGAGTTTAGTACAGAAATACTTCAGTCTCCTGTCTCAAGGACAGTGAAGGTTCAGAGACGTGCTCCTGCCTAGAAGATTACTGAGAGTCTGGCAACTAACTCTGAAGGAAGAAAAGAAGGGAGTGATTATATGACTTTTTGCAAGTGTGAGTGTTTATGCTACAAGCGCGGACAAGGCGAAAGGCACAGTGGAAGGAATATTTAAAAGTGCTTTTGGATTGGAGAAGTCCTGCACATTGTTACCGGTCACTGGGGACCGAAGGATCACTATAGTTTCAAGCTTAGTGGTAAGAAAACCAGAGGCTTATCGGACCTTAGGTCGCGGCAAGCAGCCCCTAAATAGTCGGTATGTAACTGGGGTCAGGGGGAGTGAGGACCTTGAGTCTCTGCAGGACAAGATAGGAATTCAGCTCTCTCACAGGAAGGCTCCGACCACAAAACTGACTGGGCAGTACAGCTTGGAGAAGCTGGAGATTATAGAGGGAACTACGCTTCATGCTGGTTGTACTCATCATCATTTGAAAGTAAAGGAGGCCCCTAACTTGTCCAGCTGCTATCTCGAAATACATTCTCCTTGGATCAGCCTCCCTGGGACCTGCCTTACCATCTTACAAGTAAAGGTATGGAAAGACGCTGATGTGTGAGACTGTGTTATTTGATTGCATTCCTGCACAACCCCACCATAACCATCGACCTGAGGGAAGAGTCCCACCTGTAGGGGACCCGACATCTAGCTGCCTCACCATCCCCTCAGAGCTCAACAGCAGCGCTGGTACAAATTACCAGAGACTACAGGTGGCGTCACGAACTGTATATATATATCCCCTGTAAATATACCCCCCAACATACGCCTGACCGCCAGGGCCACAGACCGAGCCACCGCTACCTGTGACAATCCCATAGACTTCCACGGGCTCGGCTCTGAGTACCCCATTGCCCTGGAAACCCACAATTGTGGTGCGTGGTCGAGACAAATTGGCGTCACGAACAGGATGCGAAACTCGCAGAATTGCGAGCCCTGTGTGCCTATGGAATTGTTTTTGTGAAAAAGGACTTTTTGCACTTTTGGCGCCAAAAATCGCCATCTTTGTCGCCATATTCGCGCCCTCAGGCGCTGGAGAAGAAGGTGGGCGTACCTTCGTGGGCGTGTACCCCCCTGTGGCGCGAAGAGAATGCCTGCCCTCTCAAAGTGCTATTACAACATGCGATCCTGCCCTACAGCAAAGGAGGTCCGCCTCCTCTTCACCTTCCCTGCGAAGAGGAGGAGACGCAAACCCCGCCTCCACGGAAGAGACCGGACGTCTCTGGAGGAAGATGAGAAAACGCTCTGGAACATCATGGAAGCAGGACGTGTGCAGCCGAGCAGGGAAGCGGAGGAAGGCAGGCCCCGTGCCCCAGCCAAGCTGCCACCAGCACCGGAACCATCCGTGATCCTGCACCTGCAGCAAGCATTGCTGGAAGTCAAAGAAGAAAATGCACGACTGAAAAAAATGATTTTGCCACAACCTGGATTTGAGGAGATTGAGAGACGCTGGCGTACCCTGGAGCAGCGGCGGCTGTGGGACGCGGTGATCTCTCCCTTCGATGACCCCCTACGTCTGGAGTTACCAAAACTTCTGCTGCCCAAGGCAAAGGAGCAACCGGAGGCTGCCCCCGAAAGTACCGATCCTGATCCCACCGGTGAAGCGGTGGAGGCGAAGGAGGTTGAGGAGGTACCGCCAGTTCCGGAACGCCCGCCCGGCCAGGAGGCCGCAGCAGATGATCGATCCCCGACATCGGAGGGGTCCTGTCCATCATTACCAGACGTGGACTGGGACGAGATGGCGCGCCTGGATGACGTCGCCTATACCGCCCAGTGGGAATGTGAGTGGCAGCGTCGTGAGGAGAAACAACAACGCCAGCAGGAGGAAGAGCGGGAAGCTCAGCGCAACCGACAGCGGCAACATGCAGAGCTGATCGCGGACAAGGAGAGTGTCCGTCGAGAAAAAGGTACTCTGAGGGAACCGCGGCGGCAGGGGTGTGTGACAGAGTTCCAGCTCCGGAAGGGCTGGGGCTTCATCAGAGAACCGGGCCTCTACCCAGGGGTCTTTGTCAGTAGACGCGACGTAGAATCCCACCTACCGCAAGGCCATCCCGGGAGGGACCTAGTTAATGGAGACATTGTCACATATACACGGCACTGGGGAATGAAGGGGTGGTATGCCCTTAACGTCGCCATCGTCCGTGACCCCGTCCCCGACGCTGGTAACGTCACCACTACCGCAGCGTCCCCGTCTCCAGCTCAAACAGCATTCGGCCGTGCCCCAGCATCGCCCCCTGTAGGTATCTCGCAAATAGAAGCAACACCTGTATACTCTCCACTAACTCGTTATTCTTCTACATCGCAACTTGCGACCCAGTCTCCATCGCAATCTATGACACGATCGATATCGCTAACTGTAACGCAAATTGAAACGCAATCGGTGTCTCGCAAGGAGAAAGTACCCGTTGCGCCCCTAGAGGTTCGCACGAGAACTGTGGCGACCCAGACCCTAATAGCAGCTCACGACTTGTTAGTCATGGGATCTAGGGACCATCGCATTGTTCCGGCCCCCGGGGTGGAAGATGTCATTGAAGTCAAGAGAATGTGAAGAACGGTAGGACCCAGACAGGGTTTACCGCAACTAAGAAGATGTACATAAGTTTTATAAAAGTGAAAATGTTTTGCACAAGTTAAATGTGTATATAACGTATATATATATTGCCAAAAGTAGAATGCCCGGCTGGGTAATCAGAAAAAAAAAAAAAAGTTTTTGCACTTTATTGTGATGTGATTTGATATAATGTGTCTTTTTCTTACAATGGACTTCTAGGCTGAGGACTGAGCCAGCCCAAGAACTGATTTTGTATATAGTTGCACCTAGTGCATTATCTTGGTTTTACATAAAACCACCACAACTACCTCTGAATAATAAAACCCGTGTGGTGTGGCACTGAGTGAGGTCTGCATTCATATGTCCTGCAGCCCACCCAGGACCCACGTTGAAGGTTTGGTGCGGGTCCTTCACAAGTATATTGTCTATTTATATGAAAATGTTATTTAATATTGTATTTTTCTATATATAATGTTTTGTTTGCAACGTTCAAGACATCCTTACCTCCCGGATGGGACGAATTAATGTTTAATGTTAATGTTTAAATGCATAAACAAAATTTCTGTCTCTTTGTATTTTACAGCCCGGGAGTGCTGTCTTTTACCATGGGGGAATGTGTAGCCCTGGTGTGAAGGCACACGCAGTACCCTGGAGAATGTGTGGAGAGATAGCAGTTCAATGCTCTATACCCATTCACTCAATATACACTAGACACACCCTTAGGGTAGTGTAGTGACTCGTAGGGAGTGGTCAGTGTAGATTCGTTGAGTGATTTAGTAGTCAGTTTCCTGTCTTCGGACAGAGCAGACGTGTGGAGTCTAGCTGGGACTTGGAGGGAGGAAGCAGTCCAGCTTGGTTCTATCAGCAGTTCAGCAAGTGGAGGCCAGTAAGGGCGAGATATAGATCACCTCAGCCTGGTCAGAGCTGTACCTCACTGAAGACATTGATAAAGAAGGAAGAGTTTAGTACAGAAATACTTCAGTCTCCTGTCTCAAGGACAGTGAAGGTTCAGAGACGTGCTCCTGCCTAGAAGATTACTGAGAGTCTGGCAACTAACTCTGAAGGAAGAAAAGAAGGGAGTGATTATATGACTTTTTGCAAGTGTGAGTGTTTATGCTACAAGCGCGGACAAGGCGAAAGGCACAGTGGAAGGAATATTTAAAAGTGCTTTTGGATTGGAGAAGTCCTGCACATTGTTACCGGTCACTGGGGACCGAAGGATCACTATAGTTTCAAGCTTAGTGGTAAGAAAACCAGAGGCTTATCGGACCTTAGGTCGCGGCAAGCAGCCCCTAAATAGTCGGTATGTAACTGGGGTCAGGGGGAGTGAGGACCTTGAGTCTCTGCAGGACAAGATAGGAATTCAGCTCTCTCACAGGAAGGCTCCGACCACAAAACTGACTGGGCAGTACAGCTTGGAGAAGCTGGAGATTATAGAGGGAACTACGCTTCATGCTGGTTGTACTCATCATCATTTGAAAGTAAAGGAGGCCCCTAACTTGTCCAGCTGCTATCTCGAAATACATTCTCCTTGGATCAGCCTCCCTGGGACCTGCCTTACCATCTTACAAGTAAAGGTATGGAAAGACGCTGATGTGTGAGACTGTGTTATTTGATTGCATTCCTGCACAACCCCACCATAACCATCGACCTGAGGGAAGAGTCCCACCTGTAGGGGACCCGACATCTAGCTGCCTCACCATCCCCTCAGAGCTCAACAGCAGCGCTGGTACAAATTACCAGAAGACTACAGGTGGCGTCACGAACTGTATATATATATCCCCTGTAAATATACCCCCCAACATACGCCTGACCGCCAGGGCCACAGACCGAGCCACCGCTACCTGTGACAATCCCATAGACTTCCACGGGCTCGGCTCTGAGTACCCCATTGCCCTGGAAACCCACAATTGTGGTGCGTGGTCGAGACATTAGTACTAAAGACTGGCTATGATGCTATCTTTAGCAAGGAAGAGTCATTTTAACCCTTGCTTTGCTGACCAAAGACGTCACACCTGTTCCAAGACCATTGCGGATGGCATGGAGGATTCCAGAAAATATCCAAGGCGAGCCAATGTAAGTCCAGGTCTTTAAAGGTGACACTGCTCAGATATTAAAACTTCATTTCATCAATGGACTTTGTTTTCTTATCAACATTTGAATTTATGGACTTTGATGGACACATGACACTCGGTCTCCACAATATCTACATGTTATTTCAAAGGAATTATCGTATAAAGACTGTGTTTTAAAAGAATCAAGAACAAGACGTCAAGATGAAGACCAGATGACATCAGATGATGATGACTGGACCGGAGATGCTTCGTTTTAGGGTTTAGGGAAAGTATAATACACATATTTATATAAATATTGGTCACGGCTTACCATAACATGAATTCACATAATTATGTTATTGAGTGTGTATACAATAATCGATATTAAATTTTTATTATGGAAATTAAATTAAATTTTTTCCAAAGAAAAAAAAGAAAAAAGAAGATCTTATTATCCTAAAGATGAACTTCTCTACTTTGGAGGGTTGCAATTAATGTCTGTCACCCTCAAAAGGGGAATTGTTAAAAATTAATTATTGGTTATGGATTTATTCTTTTTCACTCAATTCTGTACTGAGTACATTGACTTTCAGCTGACATTACACATGCTATTTCTGTATGGTAAAGTGGCAATCCCTATATAGAGGGCCCCGGATTGTATAGGGACCCCAGTATTCGTCAAACTCAATTTGACAGGTCGACACGCCCCCTATCATTTAATCCTTTTCCCTGTCAGCTTGATCCAGGTCGTCATGCCCCTGGCTGGACTTTGCTCAGGCTGAGAAATCTGAGCTGGTGGATTGTGTGAGCTGGTGGATTTGTGAATTTCAATCAAAGTGATTTATTCATGATATGTATTTTTATCCCCTGGATTAAATTTTTGTGGGGTTTTACTGTTTAAAGGGAGTTTTAAAAATCCATCCGTAG
>JARQOD010007891.1:0-37711 GCA_033576555.1 Oophaga sylvatica
TACCAGAGACTTGGTTAGGGCCTTTTTGGTGTCTACCTTGTCTCGGATGTGGGAATTTTGCAGCCGCGGGACTTGCTCCCCCAAGCCTTGCTCCGCTCTAGGGTTTTTTTGACCCCCTTCCTTTTTTCCCAAGAGACCAGGCCCATATCTCTAGGTTTCATTTCCGATTTTCCGTTTCCAGAGAATCCCCACCATGGGGGTAATTTGTGATATTTTCCCAAAAAATATACATCTTGTCCATTACCAAATTTTGCCTTCCTCCTCAAATTGGGCCCTTTTCCCCTTCACACGGTTTTCGTTTACACGGCATTCCCCTGAGAACATTTGTCTAAAAGGGGCCCATTTTTTTCCCAAATTTTTGGGGGGACTTTTTGTTAAAAACTGGTGTTTAATTTTGTCTTTCCCCGGGGCATTCATCCCAACCAATTAAAACTGAGAGAAAAACCAGACTTGGAGACTTATTTTAAGATGCTTTGTGCTGCGACAGGATGACTGGTCTTTTTTTTTGCCTTTTGGGGCTGATTTGCTCAAATAATAGGCTAGCCCACTTTGAGCCCTTTTTTTGAATTGGGGTTCACCCTCTTTTTTTTCAGGACGACGGAGGTTCCTGTTGTCCGGTGTTGACTCTTGTGGAGCGATGCAACAGATTTGGACCAGGTAGGGAGGGTTTTCGCTCTCCCGGAAAGGCCCACGGTTTGCAACCGCAAGGATGATGGCCCGGTTTTAAAGTGGGGATTGGTTGTTGTCCCAAAGAATATTTCCTATGAGAAGCACCCCCTAAATTTTAAGCCGGGGTTCTTGGCCTTTTATAAGACATGAGATTATAACCTTTTTCTTTTTTGCTTTCCAGGGATTTTTAAGATCCTAACTGTTCCACAAGCCTTGTTAAGAGGTTTTTTGCCCCAGGGTTCCTGCTGCTGTGCCTCCGCCCCGTTTTTGTTTAGGGCAATCGGGAATGGGGGTTAAAAATTTGGTTTTTCCCCTTTTCAGACGGAAACTCCAGTTTTTTTGGTTAAAGGGGAAAGGTTTGGTCAAAAAAATTCCCTTTGGGTTTTCTTCGGACATCCTTTCTAGGGGTTTTTTCCCCTTTTTTCTAGAATCACCTCCCCACCGGGTTTTCCAAAGGGGGGGTTTGTGACCCTCCTAAAGGGGGGGGGACTGTTGTGAAGGGGGTTTGAGATGAGTTTTGAGAAGGCCCCCTGGGGGGTTCAAGCGGTGTTTTTTTAAGATTGTAGGACTGGAACAGGTGTTACTGACTGTCTTAAAAAAGGAGTCTTTTCCCCCCTCGGGGTTGCCGGGGACAATTGTTCGGTCGAACCCTTTTACCCCTTTCCCCTTTACCGCTGTTCTGTCGCATCTCCCTTTCAGATAAGACTTGCTTCTTTTGGGTTTTTGCTATATTTTTCATTTTTTCGCACCTTTTTGGGGTTTTTAGGCCCCCCCGGGGGGTTCGCCCCTCAGTTTTTTTACCACGAGTTTTTTTTTTTGTTTTTTCCCCGTTTTTCAGGGCTGCTGTTTTTATTTTTTAAACCAAAAACAATTTTATGGAGAGGCGGTGATCTCAGTGATTTTTAAAAATTGTAGAGTTGGTGTTTTTTAGGTTTTCGGGGGTTGCAAAGTACCCTTTTTATCCTTTTCTATTTAAAGTTTTGGCCCCAGCGTTTGCTCAACTTTTTTTTCTGGTCAATTTCCTCTGTCAAACCCCGCCATTACTTTTTTGGGGGCTTTCTATTATTTTGGGGGTTCTGCCCGGGGGGCAGATTTTTCCCCGTTTCTGTCTTGGGTGAGTTAGTTTCTCAGGCTGGACGAGCGCTAGGCCAACGTAGGAACGCTCCACGGCTGCCCTATTGTGTGTTGTCAGGTCTGCAATCTCAAATTCCAACTCTGGGGTGTATTCCTTTTTTTTGCCTGCTCTCCTCACTACCAAACAAACGTATCCCGGCCAAAAAATTAAAAATTTTATGGACCACAGAAGGAAAAATATTGTGAAAAAAAAAGGTTGTCAAGTTGCAAGATTTTTTTCTTTTTGTTGCATTTTTTTTTTTTTTTTTTTCCCCGTATCCGGGTGCTGGGGAGGGTTTTTTCTCCCAATGGGGTTTGCACATTTTTTCTCCGTGTGGATCACTTGCCACGGGGTTCAAGTATTGCTGCATATCTGCTAGGTTGCCTTTGGGAAAAATGGGGCCCTATCCAGATTTTTTTGGGGGACGACAATTTTTTAAATTTTAAAATAATTGAAAAATTTTTTTTTGCCTTAAATCAAACCCCCAAGGAAACGCACGCAGCGGGGTTAAATTACATCTCTCTCCTCGCAGCGATCCCAGATTGGGCTTTTTCCCTGATCCGGGGGGCCCTTTTTTTTTTTTGATGCTTTTTTCGGGGTTTGGGGGATTGTACGATGAGCCTAATTCACTGATCAAGCTAAAAAAACCCTTTTGGGGATAACGGGGGGTTGTGACGCTATTATACGTCAGAATTCCGGGGGGCAGTCCTGCCAAAAAGGAAACGATGTTTTTGGGGGGGCCCTTTTCCGGAAAAGGGCTGCAAAAATGAAAGGGGTTTTATGGGGGATTCCCGTCCCCTCTGGTCTCAAATTTTATGTCATTAGCGATTCAAATTGACGACTTTTTCGTGAGCGGAGAAGAATGCGCGGAAAAGGTGTTCCTTTTTTGAACCAGCTTCTGAACCCATCGGTGATAGAGTGTGCCCCGGGCACGCGTCATGATTTCAAAAACGAAAGGGGGTTTTTTTTCTACTGTGGTGATGCCTCTCATGCTTTTTTCGCCCCCTAAGCGGGAAACTTTTGCACCTCATTGTCTGGGTAGTGTTCAGACTAAGTTTTTATTAAAGTCACTCTGAATGCCTCTCCCCTCATTTCTGCCGGGCTTTCGTTAACCCTGACACATTAACCGAGGATTATGATTTGCTAAACTTTTGGGGGTTTCCCCCTGATACCCCTACAGAAGTTTTTTCCCCTAGGGGGGACGTTTCTACCCCTTTGGCTGAGAATAAACCCCTTTTTTCTACTCATTAAAAAGGGGGGTTGAACCTGATCCCCGGGGATGCTGAAATTTTTTGGTTCATATAAATATAATTTTCGTCGGGTTTTTTCCTTGTTACAGTCTCAAAATCCTGTTTTGGATTGGAAATCTGTCTGTAACCTTTTGGGGCTCCAATGTTAATACCAACACCCTTTTTTTTCTGCCTCCCCCCCAGGCCGGAGTTCCGACTTTTTTTTGATTTTCTGATGTGTTTAGAAAAAGTAAATCGCATCCTTCCTCCCCAGGGGAGCTATGACTGCGTTTTTGAATTAGTCCCGGGGTAGAAATTTTTTCCCTAAAGGTCGCCTTTTTAACTTGTCTGACCGAACATGACGCAATCGGTCTTATATAAGGAATTTTTGGAAAGGGGGTCATTCAAAAAACCTCTTCACCCTTAGGGCCCGGGTTTTTTTCTTTGGGCCCAAAAAAAGAGGTTCTTAAGGCCGTGTTTGATTTCGTCCTTAACAATATTACTGTGAAATAAATACCCTTCCCTTGTTTCTGACCTTTTTTTCCAGGAAAAAAACGCTACTTTTTTTACCAACTTGACCTCAGGGGGCTTAACCTTTTTCCCTTTTAAACGGGGGAAAAGGGAAGACGGTTTTCAATCCCCTAAGGGGCTTTTAGCCCCAGTGATGCCCTTTGGGCTCACTATGCTCCTCCGTCCCCACCTTCATAATGAATTTCGGGTTTTTGTGGAAAATTTCTTTTTGTTTTTTTGGATGATATTTGATTTTTTCTAATGAGGGGGACTCTCTGAAAAAACATTTCAACGTATTCCAGTTTTGAAAAAAACCTGTAGTGAAGGGACAAAGTGTTTTTTGGGGCTACAGAGGTCTCATTTCTGGGATTCATTTTCCCCCCATTTTTTTGAAATGGACCCGGTAAGGTTTCAGGCCACTGTAATTGGGTCCAACCTTTTTCTTAAAAAGGCTCTTCAAGTTTTTGGGGGTTTTGCCAATTTTATCGTAAATTTTTTGGTAATTTCTCGGTTATTTTAAACTTAACTTTTGCCCAAAAAAGGGTTTTCTTTTTGGTGAAGGCCCCCCTTTTAGGCAGTCTCGCTTTCAGAACAAGCAGAGATTCATTCTGCTCCTGTAAAAACGGCAGCCTATGTTCTCTGCCATTTCAGTGGAGGTTGATGCCTCTAAATTTTGGGGCAGGCCCCGTTTTGTCCCAAAAAGCCCCAAGACCTCAAAAGTTACCCTGCCCCTTTTCTCTCAAAATTTTCCCTACTGAACAAAATTATACGTGGGTAATCGGAGTTGTTGGCCATAAAGGGGGGGGCTTTTGAAGAGGGAGACATTGTGGAGGGAGCCAAACATCAGTTGGCCTGGGGACCAAAAAATCTGGTCTACGGAATCTGCCAAGCGACCAACCTAACAGGCCGGGGGCCTTTTTTTCACCCCTTTTTAAATTTTTTGGGGTTTCCCTTTTTTCCGGGCACTAAGAATTTTAAGGGGGATCCCTCTCGGGAGTTTTCCTTGCGGACCCCCTGGTTTCTGATCCTTCTGTTATTTTGAAAGAGGGTTAGTTTTTCCCCCCCATCTCCCCCAAATTTTAACTTTCTAAGGGGGGGTTCAGGAGATGGGGCCCCAGCGCCCCCCTTTGGGAAATTGTTTGCCCGACCATGGAAAGGATGTGATGTCTGAGATTCATTTTCCCCTTGGGGCCCCACCCCCAATTTTTTTTGGGACCAGAACTGGGTTTTCGCCCCCTTTTTGGTCTACCTTGTCCGGATGTCGGGAATTTGTCAGTCCTGCGGACTTTCTTTTCCTCCAACCCTCTCGCTCTAGTTTTTTTGTTGATCCATTGCCTGTGCCCAAAGACCATGACCCATACTCTTTTTATTTCATTTCCGATCTTCCTTTTTTCAGAAAATGACCACCATCGGTAATTTGTAAGGGTTTTCCAAATGATACATCTTGTCCCTTCCAAGTTGTTTTCCCCCTCTAATTGGTGCCGTTTTCCTTCACACGGGTTTCGTTTTCCGGCATCCTAAACTTTTTGTCAAAGGGGTCCAGTTTGTTTCCAGTTTTTTGGGGGACTTTTTTTTCTAAACGGGTGTTCAATTTTTCTTTCTCCTCCATTTCATCCTAACCAAGGCAAACTGAGAGAACAAACCAACTTTTGGGGACTTACAAAAGCTTTGTTCTGCGATCGGGGCTGGTCCTTTTTCCCCCTTTGGGTGATTTGCTCTTAATAATAGGCTAGCCTGCCACTTTGTTCTCCGTTTTTTTGAAAATTCTGGTTTCCCCTCGATTTTTTCGGGGGAGCGGGGCTCTGCTGCCAGGTGTTGACTCTGTTGGGACGTATGCAAAAAAATTTTGGGCCAGGAGTGGGAAAGGTGTCCCTTCAGGAAAGGCCCAGCTTTTTTTAACCGCATAGGGCTGATGGTCCCGTTTAAAGGGGGGACTTGGTCTTTCCTAAAGAAATTCCTATGAGAGTAGCCCCTAAATTTAAGCCTATTCTTGGCCTTTTTAAACGGGGGATTAATTTTAACCTTTTCTTTTCGTTGCTTTTTCCAGGGACATTTTTAAGTCCATAACGTGTTCCACAAGTCCTTTTGAAGGGGTTTTTTTGACCAGGGTTTTTCCGCCGTGCCCCCTGACCCTTTTTTTTGGGGGGGCAATCTGGAGTATGGTGAAAAAAAAATTGGTTTCTTTTTTCTAGAGGGGAAAATCCAGTATTTGGTTAAATGGAGGGGTTAGGCGGGGAAAACAATTCTGGGGGTTTGTTTTGACATCCATGCGGGGGAAAATTTTCGTGCGTATCAAGAACCACCTACCGACCGGGGTTTCTCAAATGGGGTTCGTGCCCCTCCTAAGGGGGGGGGACTGTTTAAGGGTTTTTGAAAGTTCTGACAGAGGCTCCCCGGGGTTACAAGGGGTCAGTGAAGATTGTGAGGACGGGGGAATCAGGTGTTACGACTGGCTTATTAAAGTCAAAATTTTCCCATCAGGTTCCCCGGGGATAAAATTTTCGGCTGAACCTTTTTTCCATTTTTCCCCTTTTCCTGCTTGCGTGTCTGCATCTCCTGCTTCAATAAATTTTTCTTCTTTGTTTTTGTGCTATATTTTTTTCATTTTGTACTGCACTTTTTGGGGGGGTTTGGGGGCCCCCCGGGGGGGTTTGCCTCTCATTTAGTTCAGCCACGATTTTGTTCTTTTTTTTTTTCCATTTTTTCATGGCTGTTTTGTTTTTTTTACACCAAGAGCAATTTGGGGGGTAGGGGTCTTGACAAGGTGATTTAAAATTTAATTTGGTGCTTTTCAGGGTTTTCGGGGTTTTCAGTAAGTACCCTCCTACCTTTCTATTTAGTTTTTTGGGCCCCAAAACTTTTTGCTCATACATTTTCTTTCTGTGTCATTTTTTTCCCTTTTTGCAACCGCCATTCATGTTTGGGGCTTTCTATTTTTTTTTGGGGTTCTGCCCGGGGGCAGATATTTTCCCTTTTTTCGTCTTTGGTGAGTTAGTTTCCAGGCGTGACGAGGCGTCTGGGAAAAACTAGGAACCCCCCACGGCTCCTCTGTTGTGGGTTTATCAGGTACAAAATCTCTAATTCCAACTTCTCGGTGTATTGCCTTTTGCCGCTCTCCTCAGCACCGAAACATAACAATCAACACCCAATTGCCAAATTTGGCTTTCAGGACCCCGTTGAAGGACCAACCCAAAACAAAAACAATTCAACTGCGTCACAGAGACCATTGAATTAGAACGGGGTTTTGCTCCAAAAAGACAGCGACAAATTTGTTTTGCTCCACCAGGGGGTTAATAAAATCCCAGAGAAAAAGACTAAAAAAACTTTTCTGTGGGGCCCCGGGGGTAAACCCCAATTTTCCATTCGCCACAAAATCGGGGGCAGGCTCGTAATTTTCGGGGGCGAGTCCACACGGATCCGCATTTTGGGGTGCCTTTTCGGCTTTGCTTCAACTTGTCTCTGGGAAGGGGGGCAGATCCTCATTTCTTCCTGGGCTTCTCGGGGTGTTCTGAGGCCCGAGGGAAATGAGGGGGGGAAGAGGGAAAAGGGAGAAGAGAATCTGAAAAAAAAGAAATGTGGGACCCCCCCTCGCATCATGTCGGGGCAAAAAAAGCTATGCCTCCTCCAATGAATAGCGCTTTGGGGACGAAGGGACGGGGGGACATTTTTTTTGTAAATGGGGCTTGGGTGTACTTTTTGAAACGGTATGGTGGGGGGGGGGGAAATGCGGGGGTAAACAGCTGAAAGAAAAATCTAAAAAAAAAAAAAAGGAGAAAAAAAAATCCCTGAAAGAAAATCAAAACAGCGGGGCCCAGCCTGATAAGTAAAATCGTCACTTATCAAAGTTCGGCGGCTCAAATGTGGCCAAGGAGGGGGGGAAAAAAAAAAAAAAAAAGGGAAAAAAGCCCACGAGACTATAAGTGAATTTTCGTCACTTTTCAAAAATGGGGAGCCTAAAGGGAAAAAGGAGGGGGCGCAAAGGCGGTAAAAAAAAAAAAGGAAAAAAAAAAAAAAAAGGGGAAAAAAGCCGGCGAGCCTGATAAGTGAACATTTCACTTGCAAAGTTCGGCGGGTGCAAAGTG
Source organism: Oophaga sylvatica (assembly GCA_033576555.1). NCBI lineage: Eukaryota > Metazoa > Chordata > Amphibia > Anura > Dendrobatidae > Oophaga > Oophaga sylvatica. The sequence goes on from JARQOD010007891.1 coordinate 7,605, forward strand.
GCGAAAGGGAGTGGGGGAGTGGGGGGTAAAAAAAAAAAAAAAGGGGGAAAAGCCGGCACAATCTGATAAGTGAACTGAGTCCTTATCAAAATTCGGCGGCTGCAAAAATTAAAGGGGCGGCCAAGGGCGGGGAAAAAAAAAAAAAAGGAAAAAAAAAAAAAAAAACCGGCGCAGCTCTGAAAGTGAACGTGCCTTGAAAAATTTTTCGCGCTAAATGTGGAAACGGGGGCGCGAAAGGGGGGTTGAAAAAAAAAGGAAAAAAAAAAAAAAAAAAGGGAAAAAACCCCGGGGGAGCTCTGAAATGAACGTGTCACTTGTCAAAGTTGGGGGGCTGCTAGATGTGGCCAAAGGAGTGGCGCAAGGAGGGGGTGAAAAAAAAACGGAAAAAAACCCACAGACTGAAATGAACTGATCACTTATAAAAAATTCCGCGCTGCTAGATGGGGAAACGGAGGCGGGAAAGGGGGGGAAAAAAAAAAAAAAAAGGAAAACACCCCCCCTGAGCCTGAAAAAAACTGTTTCACTTGTCAATTCGGGCGCTAGATGGGCGCAAGGGAGTGGCGCAAGGAGGGCTGAAAAAAAGGAAACCCTCCGGACACAGCTCTGATAATGAACTGCGTCACTTACAAAGTTCGCCGGCGCAGGGTGTGCCACGGAGGGGCGCAAAGGGGGGGAGGCACGAGTGTTGATAGTGAAATGCGCCCCCAAAAACCCTTTTTGCGGCTGGTTGTGCGCACGGAGGCGGCGCAAAGGGGGGGGAGGGGGGTAAAAGAGGGGAAGGGAAGGGGAGGAGGAAAGAGGGGATCAACACTTAGGGTTGTAGTCTTTCTTCTTTTTTCTATCTTCTTTCTTCTTCTTCTTTTCTTCTGTCTTCACACTACAAGGCCCAGCACAGGAGGAGAGATCTTTGTATGACCGCTCTGCAGGAATCCCTCATTAGTGTGAGGACCCCTTAAAACGATCACTCACAGGCGCCGGTGAACATCACATAGCGGTCAATTCGCTTCTGTGACCTGCGAAGGGGATCCTCATAACAAAATCCCCCCAAAACAAGCTCTCCCGGGTTACCCGGCAAACCGCTCGGGATCGGAGCTCAAAGCTCCATCCAAGCAGGTCACACCAGGGCACAGCCAGCACCCAGGCACAGCGCTGTCACACAGCGATCAACCGCGCTGGCCCCTTTCGGCGCGATCACATGTATCGATCGCGCCAATCAGCCCCTTTCAGGCCCGATGGGCCTGTCCTAGCCCCACAGCAGGATCGGTCTTTTTTTACACACCGATCCAGCCAATCGGTGCTATTACAGCACCGATCCGGCGGGTCAGCAGCAACGCAGCGCTCCTGCCCCCGCGCTGTGCCGGATCGACGATAACACGACCGGCCAATCACTCCTGCAGGCCCTCTAGGCCTGTCCTACTTCCAGCCAGGATCGGTGCTTTATAGCACCGACCACAGGAACCGGCAGGGCACAGCGCGTAATACCGCTCTGTGCCCGCGTTTGGCCATCGATATGATCGCAATCGCGCCAATCCGGGGGGGCGCATGTGCAGACCCAGGCCTAGGATCGAGTACATCGGTACCGATCCAACCTGGGGATCTAAACTGTTTCAGCCCATCGTTTGGCTGAAACATTGAGAAAGGCGCGATTGGCTGTTCAAATTGAACACCAAAACACACGATCGGGGCCGGAGAGGGGGGGGACACAGCCTGGGAGCCGACGTCATCTTCCTAAAGGTAAAAGGCGTCGGAATTTTAATGCGTCACCGCGACTTAAGTCCGATTTTTGCATAAAGGGCATAACTACTATTCCGCCAGAGAAAGGTCCGGGGTCACATGGACGGAATATACGTCTATGGCAAGGGGGGTTAAAGCAAGGACCTCCAACGTGGATTTTCTGAAATACTGCCTGTACCACGTGCCACAACCAGAGAGGCACAGGGAGATTAGGGAGGTAAAATTGGCTCAAGAATTGGTGTAGGAAAGGAGGGGTTTGGGTTCCTGGAGAACGGCCACTTGTCAGTTTGCTACAGATCTAAGCTAGGGACGGGCTGCACCCCAATTGGGAGGGTGCAGCTGTGCGGGGGGGAGAAAATGGCTAGAAGGTTGGAGGAGTCTTGAAACTAGGAAACTGTGGGGAGGGTATTCATTTTATAGGAGGGAAGACAGTGCAGATAGAGAACCTGGGCAAAAATAAGAAATTGGGGTGGGGGTGGCATGGGGGGTGAGGTTAAACAGTTAATAATTTAAGAAAGAATAGAGGTACAGAGAGATACGTAAAGTGCATGTATACTAATGCCAGAAGCCTCACCAACAAAATGGAGGAATTAGAATAATTTTGTTGGACATAATTATGACATGTGGGGATATCTGAGACATGCTGGTGAGAGCCACGACTGGCGGTTAATTTACAGGGCTATAGTCGTTTAGAAATGACCAATACAAATAAGCGAGGTGGGGGTGTGTGTTATATGTAAAATCATCCTTAAAACCCATCCTGCGTGATAATATATGATAATCTAATGAGGATGTAGAGTCCCTGTGGGTGGAGATTAGGGAGGGGGAAAAAATAATAAATTACTGATAGGGGTTTGTTATAAGTCTCCAAAAATAATGGAAGCAACGGAAAATATCCTCGTAAAGCAAATAGATGAAGCAGCGACTCAAGGAGAAGTCATATTATGGGGGACTTCAACTACCCAAAATACATGGGGAACAGAAAACTGCAGTTCCGCAAGGTAATAGGTTTTGACAACTATGAGAGACAATTAATTTTCACAACTAGTTCAGGACCCAACAAGAGGGGGGCACTGCTAGACCTAATATAAACCAACAGGCCAGACCGCTTATCAAAAATAAGGGTGGGGGTCACTTGGGTAATAGTGATCACAAAATAATAAGTTTTCAGGTACCTTTAATAAGATGTGTAGAAGGGTTACAAAGACACTAAACATCAGGAAGGCAAATTTCCAACGGATGAGAGATGATCTTAGTGCAATAACTGTGATGAACCTGAGTCATAAAAAATACACAAAGAAAATGGTGACGTTTATTAGCATCCTGAATAGGACCTGTGCACAGTATATACCCTATGGGAAAAACATGTTAGAAATAGGAGGAAACCACTATGCTAAATAGAGCTGTAAGGGAGCAATAAGTAGACAAAAGCATTTAGGGAATTAAAGCAAGTAGGTAGTGAGGCATAAAATAAATACAGAAGATAAATAAATTCTGTGAAAAGCAAATCAAGACAGCAAAGATTGAAATAGAGAGACTCATTGCCAAGAAAGTAAAAATAATCCCAAATATTCTTTAACTACATAAATAATATGAAACAAAAAATGATAGTGTTGGTCCCCTTAAAAATAGTCCTGGTGAAATGGTGGATGAGGAGAGGAAAAAGCCAATATGCTAAATGACTTTTTTTTCAACAGTATTTACACAAGAAAATCCCATGACAGGTAACATGATCAGTGCTAAAAAAAATTTCTCCAATAAATGTCACCTGCTTAACCCAGCAGAAGTACGGCGGTGTCTAAAAATCACTAAAATTGACAAATCCCCGGGCCCGGAAGGGATACACCCCGGAGTACTGCAAGAATTAATACAGACAAGAAGACCATTATTTTAAATCTTTAAAGATTCCATAATAACGGGTCTGACCACAGACCCGTATAGCAAATGGGTGCCAATATTCAAAAAGGGACAAAAACTGAACCTGAAAATTATAGCCAGTGAGCTTAACATCACTGTGGGTAAAATCCTGGAGGGTTTTTTTAAGGGATACTATATTGGAGTATCTGAAGAAAAATAACCTCATGACCCAGTACAGTATGGTTTTACAGGGACCGTTCTTGTCAGACTAATCTGAAAACTATGAGGAGTAAGTTTCCGGACTGGACCAAGGGAGCGCAGTGGACGTGGTGTACATGGACTTCTCAAAAGCTTTGATACGGAGCCACACAAAAGGTTGATACATAAAATGAGAACAATGGGGATGGGGAAATATGTGTAAGTGAGTTAAGAACTGGCTCATGGATAGGAAACAAAGGGTGGTTATTAATTGAACACACTCGATTGGGTCACGGTTAGCAGTGGGGTACCACAGGGGTCAGTATTGGGGCCAATTCTCTTTAACATATTTATTAATGACCTTGTTGTGGGCATACAGAGTAGTATTTCAATATTTGCAGATGACACTAAACTCTGCAGGGTAATCAATACAGAGGAGGACAATTTTATATTATAGGAGGATTTATGTAAACTAGAAGCTTGGGCTGATAAATGGCAAATGAGCATTAATGGGATAAATGTAAGGTCATGCACTTGGGTAGAACAAACAAGATGTATAATTATGTGCTTAATTGTAAAACACTGGGCAAAACTGTCACTGAAAAAGACCTGGGTGTATGGGTGGACGACAAACTCACATTTAGTTGCCAATGTCAGGCAGCTGCTGCAAAGGCAAATAAAATAATGGATGCATAAAAAGAGTCATAGATGCTCATGAGGAGAACATAATTTTACCTCTATACATGTCACTAGTGCAACCACACTTAGAATATTGTGTACAATTCTGATCTCCGGTGTATAAAAAGGACAAAGCTGAACTGGAGTGGGTGCAGAGAAGAGTGAGTAAGGTTATTAAAGGACTTGGGGATCTGCAATACCAAGACAGGTTATTACACTTGGGGTTATTTAGTTTGGAAAAATGAAGGCTTAGAGGTGATCTTATTACGATGTATAAATATATGAGGGGACAGTACCAAGACCTTCTAATGATCTTTTTACTCTTAGGCCTGTGACGGGACAAGGGAGCATCCTCTACGTCTGGAAGAAAGAAGGTTTAGTCATAATCACCGACGCAGATTCTTTACTGTAAGAGCAGTGAGACTATGGAACTCTCTGCCGTCTAATGTTGTAATGAGTGATTCCCTACTAAATTTTAAGAAGGGGCTGGATGCCTTTCTTGAAAAGTATAATATTACAGCTTTATTCACTAGTTTCCTAGATATTGCGTTGATCCAGGGAGCTAGTCTGATTGCCGTATGTGGAGTCGGGAAGGAATTTTTTCCCCAATGTAAAGCTTACTGTTTGCCACATGGTTTTTTTTTGCCTTCCTCTGGATCAACATGTTAGGGCAGGTTAGGATAGGATATGGGTTGAACTAGATGGACTTAAAGTCTTCCTTTAACCTTAATAACTATGTAACTATGTAACTATGTAACCTTTAACGGTGACACAGAGGATGGTGCACATGAAATTGAAGAGGATGTGATGGATGACCCAGTTGTTGACCCGGATTGGGGGAAGACGGTACCGCTGGCAATAGCTCAGAAGAGGAGGAGGATCCGCAGCAGGCATCGACATCGCAGCTGCGGTTATCTGGCAGGCCTGTAGCAGTCCAAAAAAGTGTTAAAAAAACAAAAAGAGTTGCAGGACAGCTTGGCCAGATGGTCAAATTAGCACAGCATGCAAGCCCTGAAAATTTATCCCATAGTAGGAATAGTGCAGTGTGGCACTTTTTTGACCAAAATCCTATTGATTAGGTAAAGGTTATCTGTAAGAAGTGCAGAAGGACCTTTAGCTGAGGGAAAACTCTCTGAAATTTGAATACCAGTTGCATGCTTAGACATTTAATCAACATGCTCTTGCAAGCGTGGACGGACTACAAAACCTCAGGTAGCACATGTGCACCTGCTCCGACTGCAGGTAGCCAGCAACGCTACATAGGTTCCCCCATTGTATGCCCACCGGTTAGCACACCACCAGCAAGAAATGTTGAGGTGTAGTCGCAAGGCCAAAGCAGTCAGGGAATCACAATGTTTTTGCAACAAAAGACTGAATCTAGGCCATCACCACCACCATCACCATCACCAACCCCCTCTCAGTCCATCATGGCCACCGCTAGTTCCCCCATATGCAACTGTCAAGTCCTGCTCACCCTAGCAGACACTCTGAGTAGGACAAGAAAGTACTCATCCTCTCATCCACATACACTGGCTTTGAACGCCTACATTGCCAAGCTGATCTCATTAGAGATCATGCCTTCCGTTTGGTTGAAAGCGCAGCGTTCCGGGAGCTCATGGCCTACGCTGTCCCACGCTATGACCTACCCAGTCGGCACTTCTTTTCTTGAAAAGCCATCCCTGCCCTTCACCTGCATGTGAAAGACAGCATTGTCCATGCACTCAAACAATCAGTGAGTGGAAAGGTGCACCTCACAACAGATGCATGGGCCAATAGGCATGGACAGGGCCGTTACGTGTCCATCACATGCGCATTGGGTTAATGTGGTGGATGCAGGGTCCACAGGGGTCAGCGACAGTGGGACAGTGCTACCTAACCCACGGTAAAGGCAATAGTTGGCTGTAGGTGTTCGACCCTCCTCCTCCTCCAGAAGCGAAAGCTCGTCGACAGAGCGCATTCGCACAAGCACTCCATCCGCAGCTGCCAGTGTTGCACACGAGGTGTTCCACTATCGAACACTATCGAACAGCTAGTGGTAAGCGTCAGCAGCTGTTTTAAAGACACACCGCGGAGGTACTGGCTGACTACTTGCAGCGAGAAACTGAGTCATGGCTGGGCAGTATCAATCTTGCGCCGGGCAAGGTAGTCAGTGATAACGGCCGTAATTTTGTGGTGGCCATAGCCCTGGCAAAACTCAGACACACACCTTGCCTGGCTCTCACCTTGAACTTGGTGATGCAGTGCTTCCTAAATAAGTATCCGGAGTTAACAGCCCTGCTCTATAAGGTGCGAAGACATCCGTCGCTCGCCCGTAGACTCCAGTCATATGCAGAGGCTGCAGCGATTGCTCCACCTCCTCAAGCACCACCTAATGATAGACATTGCAACAAGGTGGAACTCCACCACGCACATGGTTGAGTGGCTGTGTGAACAGAGGCAGCCTGTAATGCATTTTTGGAGGATACACGGGCAGGCAGTTTGAGGGCAGACATGGAGTTGTCGGGTGTGCAGTGGTCAAAGCTGAAAGACCTCTTTAAAGTCCTTCAGTGTTTTGTTTTGAGGAATGCACATGGCTGGTAAGTGCAGACGACGCCATCATAAGCATGAGCATCCCACTTATGCGTCTGCTCATGCAAACTTCGACGCACTTTAATAATCAGACGTCTGCACCAGAGGAGGAAGAGGAGGAGGAGGGAAGCCTTGATGACAGTCAGGCATTGTCTGCTCAGGGAACTGTCTTGGATGAGGTGGAGGAAGAAGAGGAAGAGGAGGAGAAGGATGAGGGGGATGATTATTTTGGGGAGGAGGATGCTTCTCAGGGGGCAAGAGAAAATGTTGGCTTGCCAAGGTCAGGTACAGGGTTTGTGCGTGACTGGTGGGATGTGGATTTGGCAGAAAGTGCTCCTCCACCCACCACTATCAGTGCATCATTGAAACCTGGAACATTGGCCCACATGTGTGATTATGTCTTTCGGATCCTAAAAAGGGACCCCCGCATTGACAAAATTATGAAGGATGACGACTACTGGTTGGCCAGCATCCTCAATCCACGCTATAAAGGCAAATTACAGAACATCATGCCACAAGAGAACCTAGAGCTAATATTGGCGAACAAGCAAGCAACTCTGGTAAACCGTTTGTTAGAGGCATTCCCACACACAGCAGCGGTGCAGGTTCTACCACGAGCCGTATTGGGCCAAATGGAAGAGGTGTTTGTGGTGCACACAGCCGAAGTGGCGTTGGAGACAGGGGTTCATGACAATGTTGTGGACTGATTTCTCGAGTAACGCTCACACGACTGGTAATACTGAACCGATTGCAACAGACAGGAGACAGTAGTTGTCAACTATGGTTGAAAATTACCTCTTCTCCCCTATCGATGTTCTCCCTCACAGTTCATTCCCCTTTGACTACTGGGCCAGTAAACTGGACACCTGGCCTGAATTGGCACAATATGCCTTACAGGAGCTTGCTTGCCCTGCTGGTAGTGTGCTCTCAGAAAGAGTCTTCAGTGCTGCTGGATCAATCTTTACAGAAAGAAGGACCCAACTGTCGACCCAAATGTTGCTGATTTCACCTTCATTAAAATGAACCATGCACGGGTTTCAAAGGATTTTGTCCCACCTTCCCATGATGACACATAGGTTGCCAGCCAAATGGTTCTCTTTGTCCTCCTCTTCCTCCGACTTCTCCAATTCCTCCATTTGCAGCTGCTGAACGTCCAGGCTACACCTCAACATATGCCAGTTTTTCCACCTCCCTAACTGGGCTGTACCCCCCGGGTGTGCCAGGTGTCAGCACCTGGCGCACCCGGGCAAGTGGCAGTGCCCTTAGCAGGCGGGGGGCCCACTCGTGTGCGACAGCACTGGCACAGGGCCTCATAGTCAGAGACACCGGCGTACTATGAGGGCCCTATGCCAGTGCCTTCGCCCACGAATGGGCCCCTCCTGCTTGCTCAGGGCCTCAGCACTTGCAATACTTACCTCTCCCTGCTCCACCGCTGTGACGTCTTCCGTGTTTCCTGACAGTGACATTCAGGTCAGAGAGCGCAATGACGTCACCTCTGTACGCCCTCTGCCTGAACAGTCCAAGTGCAGAGAGCTGAAAGATGGCGACACTGAGGTGTCCAGAGTAGAGCAGTGCCCAGCGAGGAGAGGTATTTCATTTTTTTTAATGTTTGGAGCAATATATCGGGAGCATTATACAATGGAGAATTATATATGGGCCCAGCATACACTTGAGCATCATAAATCATAGATAGGGCTCATTATACATTTGAGCATTATAAATGGAGCCCATTATATATGGAGCATTATACACTGTTTGCATAATTATTAGGCAAGTTGTATTTGAGAGGATTCTTTTATCATTGAACAACAACTATATCCTCAATCAACCCAAAAGACTCACAAATATCAAAGCTTAAGATTTTTGTTAGTTGGAGTGTGTTTTGGCTATCTTAGGAGGATATCTGTTTGTGCAGGTAACTATTACTGTGCAGAATTATTTGGCAACTTAATAAAAACCAAATATATACCCATCTCACTTGTTTATTTTCACCAGTTAAAGCAATATAACAACGCAAAATTTAGAAATAAACATTCCTGACTAGAGTATCGGTATCGGAATGGTATCGCCGATAACAAAAAAATATCGGCGATACCCGATACCGATACCGGAAATCCAATGTAAGTCTATGGGACAGAAAATCGTAACTAAAAAAACCTCTTTCTTTCCTTGTAAACACTAAATATACACACATAGAATACTATATATATATATATATATATATATACACATGTCATTGTGACATATATATTGTGAGACAGTGAGAGCGTATGTATTGAATGGGGTGTACATTTCACAGGTATTTTGCTGACTTGTATAAGGGAAATGTGTGCCTTTGTAAAACTAGCGGTGGAGAAAGGTCATTACACCATCCATTCAAGTACATGTTTGCAGCTCAAACCTGTGGCCACTCAGGTGATAATTAGGAAACCAGAAGTAGGTGTCTGGGAATACAGACAGGGGGCTAGTTTCAGTCTGGACACAGGAAGGTGTCCCGGCACAAGAAGCAGTCTCCAGGAGTGGGAGCTAGCTTAGCCTGGACACAGGAAGGTGTCCCGGCACAAGAAGCAGTCTCCAGGAGTGGGAGCTAGTTTAGTCTGGACACAGGAAGGTGTCCCGGCACAAGAAACAGTCTCCAGGAGTGAGAGCTAGCTTAGCCTGGACACAGGAAGGTGTCCCGGCACAAGAAGCAGTCTCCAGGAGTGGGAGCACGCTCAGTCTGGACACAGGAAGGTGTCCCGGCACAAGAAACAGTCTCCAGGAGTGAGAGCTAGCTTAGCCTGGACACAGGAAGGTGTCCCGGCACAAGAAGCGTCTCCAGGAGTGTGAGCTATCTCAGTCTGGGTGCAGGAAGTACCCCGGACACAGGAGTAGTCTCAGTGAGAATCCGTGCGAATAGCGGCTGAATAGGAGTGGATCTCTCTCAAGTCTGGACGCTGAAGGGGCCTTCAGACACAAGGAGGAGTATCTGGGAAACTCCATACTGGTAACATATATCATATGTGTTGTTTTGGGCACAGACTGGTAGAGTCTGGACCCGGAGAGACAGGGAAATCGATCTATGTGTAGTTAGTGGCTAGACAAGCCTAGGTTTTCTGTTTATGCTTTATTTTTATCTGTTTGCTGTGGACTTTAATAAAGCTGGTTGCGGCCAGTTTTACACCAGAACTGCTGTCTGAATGAACTGTTTTCGTGCCATTCTGTCTACCCAGACAGCGATTCTAGAGCTATATCCCCTGGAAATGTTACAATTGGCGGAGAATGCTGGGGCAGCGCAGTGGCTGATACAGTTAGTGCTGGAGTGTGCATGCAGCACGGTGGCTTAGAGACAGCAATAAAGGTGAAGTCTGTTGAAATAGCAGCAGAGAAAAAAAAGTGTGTCAGCAGAAACGTCTGTTTGGAGCAGTCTTAAAGAGACAGGAGCCCTAATAGACTTTGCAAAGAAAAAAAAAAAAAGTGTCTGCACAGCAGAGCTGAATTTTTCTATGGAAAAGACTGTAGAGTGTGTATGTCTTGAGTGAAGACTGCCGTTGTTGAGACAGAGAAGTCTGACAGCATGGACGACGAGTGTGGATACAAGCATCTTGCTGTGACTCAGTGGGGTCACGAAGGCATCTTGCTGTGACTCGGTGGGGGTTACGAAGATTGTCGTCGCACTCAAATCCGGTTTTCAGCTGCAACTCGGCGGGGTTGTGAAGATTGTTGTCGCACTCAAATCCAGTTTTGCTGTGGCTCGGCGGGGCCACGAAGATTTTTTCAAGGGAAAGCGGTGAAGTTCTGGTGTGAACAGTGCTCCGCGATGGCTGTGAACGGAGCAGCGAATGGGTCTGACAAGTCGGACCGCATATTTGAGAAATGTCTACTGGACATGCAACTGGACATGGTGCGGGAGCTGTGGGCACCGTATGGAATGGCGGCAGTGGACCATTCTATGGACTCTCCGGGGGTGCCAGTGTTGTCACAGAGTGCCCGGGGAGGTGGTAAGAGATGTTGTGAACTGAGTCCTAAGACTACTGCTGATTTTTTGTGTAAAAATTACCCTGCCGGTGTGGTTGTTAAAAAGGGGGCGGAGTCTAAAAAAGGGGCGGATTTTCACAAGAGTGTAGAGTGTGGAAAACTGAAAATTGTTACTGGTGGTGGGTTGGTACCTCCTAAAAATGACAATGTGACCGTTGATAACGGGGTAGCTCCAGTAGAAGGGGGTGACGTCAAAGTGGGAGGTGACCTGTTAGTCCACAACACCATGGGGAGTGACACAGACCCCGTAGCTGACTGGGACACTATGAAAGTAAAATGTGAGTTCAGTCAGGAGAGGCTAGACGAGGGAAGAGAGTCCTCCTCTCGTCGTAGACGGCGCAAGGGCCACAAAAAGGTTGTTCCGGTAGTACTCGCTGAAAATGAAAATGAAGAGAATGTAGTACTGTCTGCCTATGCTTCAAGTGTGGATTCTCCTTTAGAGGTAGAAAAGGAGGGGGCCAGTCATGGCCAAGAGCTGGAACCTATTCGGCTGCAGTTTCAGAGTGACATGCTGCAATTATGTGAAAACCTGGAGGACGTGTCCTCAGACCAGCGAGATTTAAAAGGAAGCAACGAGGAAGTTATCCTGTGGCAGAATATGTTCTTTGCCATTAAAGAGGACCGCCGCAAAATCAAGGAAGAGGTTTTGCAGTTGAAGCGTGAGAAGGAGGCGCTGCAGGATGGAGTTTCTGGAAGTGAACAAATCCTAGAACGACTGCGCGAACAGCTCAACCAGGAGCTGTGTGACTCCAAGAAGGAGTGTGGTGAACACAGTAGGGAACTGCAACGGATGAAGAGAGATTATGTGGATCTCCTCAGGGTCAAAGAAAAACTAGAAGAGGAGAAGATGGATGCAGAGCAAATGCGCCAGGTGGTTGAGACCACTCTGCAGGACACCCGTGATGAAAATGGTGATCTGCGCAGAAAGACCCTAGGTCTGGAAGCTCAGGTGAAGGAGCTACAGATGTCCTGTGATACCTCCAGAAGGTGGAGATGCGCCTTAAGGAAAAGCTCAGCCAAATGGAAGCTGAGCGGGAAAAGATGGAGGAGTCCATCAGAGAAGCTACAGACCAGGGCCAGGAGTTGGCCACTGGAGATGAGAGGTGTAAAGCAGATACTTCCTCGAGTGCTGTGAGTTCGGATGATTCGGTGGATGTCGGAGCCGAGATCAAGGAGCTCAAGGAGTGGTTACAAGCCCATTGGACGCAAGAGAAGCTTCAGAGACGGGCAGCTGAGAGGCGAATGGCGGAACTAGAGGAAGAAGTTCTCGGGCTTAAAAGTCGCCTGATACAGTGTCACTCGGTGAACAAGGCCTCCTTGGAGAAAGAAAAGGGCAAACACGTTGCACTCGCTCCCTGTTGCCAGGAGAAAATAGACCTGAGGAGAGCTAAGAGGGTGGTAACGGAAGATAAATGTGAAATGGAAGTGGTCCGGACGGAAATGCACGAAATTGTAGCTGTGAGTCAGCTCAGAAGAAGTGTAAAGGGGAAGAAGCTGAAAGTCAGTTGTCCCTGAACCCTGAGCTGATTGATCGTCTGGAAACCACTGGTGAGACAGAAACGTGTCGGTACAAGTGCCTCGTAGATGTACCCGAGGACTTGAGAGAAGAATGCACCCGTGAGTCTGTGCATGAAGCGTTTAGGAAGGCCGTGGGAGCCTGTAAGGTGTACTCGACCTCAGGAGCTAAACAGCTGGTGGTCTTGTCCACGACTGAAGTTACAGTGAAGAGGGTGGCAATCCTAAGTGACATGCACTGGCGATGTATTCGCACAAAGCGGTTTCTCCGGTTGAAGACAGAACAAACCGTTAGACAACTAAAGCTTATGAGAAAAGCTCACAGTCTACAGGAAGAGGTCATCCGGGTGCCTCATGTTCTGGTGAGAAAGCTGATTGGGAGAAATGGCCGAGCCATGCAGATAATGGTGAAGAAGTCTGGTGTGGTGAAAGTAAGCAGTCCACGTGATCGTCGGGACTGGATACCAGATGAAGACGGCATGGTGTCATTCTACGCTATAGGAACGGAAGAAAGTCTTGAATATGTGCGCATGCTGGTGGCGTACCGTGTGACCTACCTGCGAGAGGTAGAACAATTGAATCTCGCTAGACAGCGAGTAGATAGACAGCATCATCTGAGCAGCAGAAGATGGCAGCCGTCTAAGAATAGTGAGACCCGACAGAGAAAGGGCCCCCTAAATAACAGAACAGCTACGGCTGAAGTTAGGGACCTTACAAGATGTCCTGAGGGTAGTGGGCGTGGGTTTAGAGGTAGTGAGACCTCCAGTAACTCAGGTTTGAGAGGCCCATACAGACGACCCGATAGAGTACAGGACAGTACAGAGTCTAACCGGACCTTAGATACCCAGGCAAGACCTGACAAGGTTACGATTGACCACTGGGAGCAAAGGGGAGACCTGACAAGGTTACGTCCCAGAAATGTGACTGGACGAAGTCTGTGACAATGACAGACGGTAGGTCCCTAAGGAATGAGCGAATGTCATTGACTAATATTCCGGGGAGCTGAACAGAGCAAGGGACAAGTACATGGTCTCTGTGTGAACTGTGGGTTGAGGTGATTGGATATATTATGTGTTCAACCCTACAAGCTTAAACTTATGTGATGATCATGATAATGATGATGATGATGATGATAATGATCATGATGATCATAATGATGATGATAATGATGATGATGCTAATCATAATAGTGATGATACTGATAATGGTGATGACCGTGATAAAAATGAAATTCCTTTGCAGGTGATGTTGGGAGAAGAGGAGAGGTTTCCTCATGCTGCCATGAATAATAACCTATTGTATAGGGACACTGAAGTCCAGGGAGAGGTCGTGAGACAGCTCCTGGTACCTGACCTATATAGAAGTATAGTGCTGATGCAGGGTCCGGAGTTCACTGTCTCTTTTGGATTGTTGACCAGCCCTCCGGTCTGGATGACCAGCCCTCCGGTCTGGAGAAGAGGGGGGGATATGTGAGACAGTGAGAGCGTATGTATTGAATGGGGTGTACATTTCACATGTATTTTGCTGACTTGTATAAGGGAAATGTGTGCCTTTGTAAAACTAGTGGTGGAGAAAGGTCATTACACCATCCATTCAAGTACACGTTTGCAGCTCAAACCTGTGGCCACTCAGGTGATAATTAGGAAACCAGAAGTAGGTGTCTGGGAATACAGACAGGGGGCTAGTTTCAGTCTGGACACAGGAAGGTGTCCCGGCACAAGAAGCAGTCTCCAGGAGTGGGAGCTAGCTTAGCCTGGACACAGGAAGGTGTCCCGGCACAAGAAGCAGTCTCCAGGAGTGGGAGCTAGTTTAGTCTGGACACAGGAAGGTGTCCCGGCACAAGAAACAGTCTCCAGGAGTGAGAGCTAGCTTAGCCTGGACACAGGAAGGTGTCCCGGCACAAGAAGCAGTCTCCAGGAGTGGGAGCACGCTCAGTCTGGACACAGGAAGGTGTCCCGGCACAAGAAGCGTCTCCAGGAGTGTGAGCTATCTCAGTCTGGGTGCAGGAAGTACCCCGGACACAGGAGTAGTCTCAGTGAGAATCCGTGCGAATAGCGGCTGAATAGGAGTGGATCTCGCTCAAGTCTGGACGCTGAAGGGGCCTTCAGACACAAGGAGGAGTATCTGGGAAACTCCATACTGGTAACATATATCATATGTGTTGTTTTGGGCACAGACTGGTAGAGTCTGGACCCGGAGAGACAGGGAAATCGATCTATGTGTAGTTAGTGGCTAGGCAAGCCTAGGTTTTCTGTTTATGCTTTTTTTTATCTGTTTGCTGTGGACTTTAATAAAGCTGGTTGCGGCCAGTTTTACACCAGAACTGCTGTCTGAATGAACTGTTTTCGTGACATTCTGTCTACCCAGACAGCGATTCTAGAGCTATATCCCCTGGAAATGTTACAATATACATATATTTATAGTTTATACACTTCTACATAGTAAAATAGCCTCTGATTCAATTGCCGGGTAAAGCCGGCTTTTGTGAAAAGACAAAAGCACCCGACATGAAATGACACTTGGTTTACATAGAGTTAACCATGTCTTTTCATGTAGTTTGATATCTGATTTGCACAAACAATTACATGAGTGGCTGTGTGCAAAATTTCACACCTGTAGGGGTTAATTAAAGGTGTAAATTCGTTGTAAAAAAAACTGACTTTTTTGCTACGAATTTACACCTTTAATTAACCCCTACAGGTGTGAAATGTTGCACACAGCCACTCATGTAATTGTTAGTGAAAACAATAGATCAAACAACTTGAAATGACATGGTTAACTCTATGTAAACCATGTGTCATTTCATGTCGGGGTCTGCATTTTCACAAAAGCCGGCAATTGAATTAGCGGCTATTATACTATGTAGACGTGTATGAACTATAAATATAAATATATATATATATGTGTCACAAATTCAATGACATGTATATATATATATATATATATATATGAGGTGTAAAATTGTTGAAAAAAAATGCGTGGGCTCCCGCCCTATTTTCGCAACCAGACAGACAAAGCCAGCGAGTGGGGGCAGATAATAATAGCCCAGAGAGGGACCATTATTTTTGCCCCCCCCTGGCTACTAACATCTGCCCCCAGACACCCCAGAAAAGACAAATCTATAATTAGATTCGCCCTTTCTGGCACTTTGCCCGTCTATTCCCATTGCCCTGTAGCGGTGGCGAATGGGTTAATATGGGGTTAAAGCCACCTTTCTATTGAAAGGTGACCTTAAGCCAGGTTAATAATTGAGAGCTGTCAATTAGACAACTATCAATTATTAATCCTATTGCATGAAATAAAAATAAAACACACACACTTTAATTAAAAATCATTTTAATGAAATAAAGACACATGTTTTTGACCATCTTTTATTTTACTGCAAAAAACATTTCCTGTAATAAAAATAAAATAAAAAAGCAAAATTATTCTTACCTATCCCATGCACAGTCAGGTCCCACGATGTAATCCTTCAGAAAGGGTTAATGTTTACTGCAGGGACCGCAGCTAATGCTGCAGCCTCACAGTAAACCCCCAAATGAATGAGTTCCTCTCCTGGCTGACAGGAGAGGAAGTGGAAAGCTTAATTGATTGCTTTCCACTTTCACTTCAGGTCAGCCAGGGACACAATCAGTGACGTCAGAGGGAACTGATTAACAAAAATAGGGGTTCCCTTCGAAAAAAAAATGGCTTGGGGTCCCCCCTATTTTTGTTAACCAGCCTGATGAAGCAGACTGCTGAGCAGTGGTGTACCGTGAATAAAGCAGACCATGCAGCTGCTATGGGGCCCGAACAGGTGAGGGGGCCCGCGACGGTCGGGTAGCTGTGCTGACACAGTACTACCAGGGGTCGGCGGGGGAGGGGGAGCGCAGCTCTTCTATATACTCACCCTTCCGCCGGCGCGGTCTCTGCAGCCCCTGCTCTTCTCCCACGGTCTCCGACGCCTGTGTTCAGCGGTCAGGTGGTACCGCTCATTACAGTCATGAATATGCACATATTCATGACTTTAATGAGCTGTCCCGCGTGACCGCTGAACACTGGCGGCGGAGACCGAGGGAGAAGAGCAGGGGCTGCAGAGACCGCGCCGGCGGAAGGGTGAGTATAAGGGATATTTACCTGTCCCGTTCCACCGTTGCTCGCGTCTTCTTGCTGCAATGTTCAGGTCAGAGGGCGCGATGATGTCGTTAGAGCGCGCCGCGCCCTCTGCCTGATCATTCACTGCTGGAGGACCCCGAAGACAGCGGCACTCAGCAGTGGAGAGAGGACAGGTAAATATCTCAGGTGCCGGGGCCCTGAGCGAGCGGTGACATCGGCACCTGGTGTCACCCCTTGCTCAGGACACCGGCACCTGGCCCCCAGCGACGAGAGGTGAGTATGTCTTTTTTTTTTTTTTTGGGTGCAGCAGCTGCGGCAGCATAAGGGCCTATACTATGGAGCATCTATGGGGCACAATCTATGGGGGCACAATCTAAGGGGGCATGATCTATGGAGCATCTATGGGGGCACAATCTATGGGGGCATAATACATTTTTTTGTTTAATGTGTCCCCTCACTGTGCTGGCACTTTACATTTACAATGGCTTTGGGTTTTTTTTTTTGGGGGGGGGCCATTCAGACTTTTGCTATGGGGCCCCATGATTTCTATGTACGCCCCTGCTGCTGAGGCATGGTATTTAAGGCTGTTAAGGAGCCAATATCCATGGACTTTGCCAGCAGAGTCGGACTGGAGTACCTTGGGCCCACCAGAGAAAAATTTTTCTTGGGGCCCACCATCATACTTCCCAACCTTTGAAGAAGGGAAAGAGGACAAAGGCTGTGGCACGCTGTGCCTGCTGCAGCAAATTTTAGGCCATGCCACGTTGCACCACAGACTGTCCAGGAGTTGGTGGATGCTTTAGTCCAGGTGTGGGAGGAGATCCCTCAGGAGACCATCCGTCGCGCTCATCAGAAGCATGCCCAGAAGTTGTAGGGAGGTCATACAGCATACCTCCCAAGTTTTGAAGACAGGAAAGAGGTTAAAGGCTGCGGCGCGCTTAGCGCGCCGCTGCAAATTTTAGGCCACGCCCCGACCACACCCATTTCACAGCTAATCACACCCATATCTTCGCCCCAAGCGTACCCATTTATCACTGCTGATCACACTGACTGGTAATGAGGGCACAGTGGCTGGTACTGAGGAAAAGAAAGAAAGAGCAGCGAGAGAGAAAGAACAAACAGAGAAAGAAAGAGGAAAGAAAGAAAAGAGAGAGA
Organism: Oophaga sylvatica; assembly: GCA_033576555.1. Lineage (NCBI taxonomy): Eukaryota > Metazoa > Chordata > Amphibia > Anura > Dendrobatidae > Oophaga > Oophaga sylvatica. Next base: position 25,422 of record JARQOD010007891.1, read on the forward strand.
GAAAGAAAGAACAGAGAGAAAAAAGAACAGAGAGCGAGAAAGAAAGAACAGAGAGCGAGAAAGACTAGAGAGAGAAAGAAAGACTAGAGAGAGAGCCAGAGGCATAGCTAGGGTTTTGGTTTAGTGGGGGCGAAACTTCTGAGTGGGCCCCTAATCAGGGAACCTCAGCAAATGACCGCGCTGTTGCCAAAAATAATCTATATATAAAAAGACCAATATTGATATTACCGCCATATGGTCTGTGGTAAATAATACCAGTCCTACAGAACATATAATAGATTACAGCACAGGTATAGATAATGACTTACCGCTGATGTTCTTTCTAATGGAATTGTTGACTTTTCATGTCTTTTCCATCTGGCCCAGACCAACATGACGACTTCTCCAGCCAGGACTCGACTGCAGAGATTACAACAAAGACACATTTCACTTCTCATATTTTTAGCACTGTCACGGTCACCAATTGGACTATTCTCAACCTGCACAAACTCCTCATCCTGCTGATACCCCAATACTGAGCCGCTGCTGCCATATGTGTCCCTATTTCTGCACCTGATACCCCAATACTGAGCCGCTGCTGCCGTATGTGTCCCTATTACTGCACCTGATACCCCAATACTGAGCTGCTGCTGCCGTATGTGTCCCTATTACTGCACCTGCTGTGTGGTTCTGTGTGACCTCTAAATTTTAAAGCACCCCTCTAGAATATAGTAATGCCGGATGCAAGTGCCCTAGAAAACAGTGCCCACATTTTGTCCCCTAGACTGTAATAATGCCCTGTGTGCCCCTTTGACAGTCACAGTAACCCGAGTTCCCCTATAACAATAAGTGTCCACTTTACATTTAATAATGTCCCAAGTCTCCCCCTGTACATCTCCCCTATACACAGAATAATGCCCCCTCACTGGATATATACTGACCCCTTAATGTCCCCAAACTATTTAATGGGTCCAACACTGTATGATGGCCCCTAGATAGCATCCATACAGCATAATACACCAGATAGTCCTCAATATAGTATAATGCACCCCCATAGGCAGCCTCTATATTATAATAAACCCCATAGGCAGAGTCTATAATATAATGCACCACCATAGGCAGCCGCTATATTATAATGCACCCCCATAGGCAGCCTCTGTAGTATAATGCATCCCCATAGGGAGTCTCTGTAGTATGATGCACCCCAATATGGAGCCTCTGTAGTATAATGCAGCCCCCATATACAGCCTCTGTAGTATAATGCACCCCCCATATACAGCCTCTGTAGTATAATGCACCCCCATTAAAAAAAAAAAAAAAACAATACTCACCTCCCGGCTCCTGTGCTGCTCACTGTTCTCCCTCTCAGCGTCTGACAGCGGGCGCCGGCAGGTGATGTCATCGCGCCCGCTGTCAGACGCTGAGAGGGGGATTATGGGAGAGAAGGAGCGCTCGCTCCTTCTCTCTCTATGCGGTCAGCTGTATGCCGATACAGCTGACCCTCCGATGACGGGTGGGGGGCCCACTGCAGTATCGGAATGCTCAACCCTATTCCTGACATTCAAAAACCCAAAAAAAAAAAAATCTGTGACCAACATAGCCACCTTTCTTTATGATGACACTCAAAAGCCTTCCATCCATAGATTATGTCAGTTGCTTGATCTGTTTACAATCAACATTATGTGCAGCAGCCACCACAGCCTCCCAGACACTGTTTCGAGAGGTGTAATGTTTTTCCTCGCTGTAGATCTCACATTTTATGTGGGACCACAGGTTCTCTATGGGGTTCCGATCAGGTGAACAAGGGGGCCATGTCATCATTTTTTCTTCTTTTAGACCACGCTGCAGAGTGTTTGGATGCATGTGATGGAGCCTTGTCCTGCATGAAAATCATGTTTTTCTTGAACGATAGCGACTTCTTCCTGTACCACTGCTTGAAGAAGGTGTCTTCCAGAAACTGGCAGTAGGTCTGGGACTTGAACTTCACTCCATCATCAACCCGAAAAGGTCCCACAAGTTCATCTTTGATGATACCAGCCCAAACCAGTACCCCATCTCCACCTTTCTTGCGTCTGAGTCGGAGTGGAGCTCTCTGTACTTTACTGATTCAGCCTCGGGCCCATCCATCTGGCCCATCAAGAGTCACTCTCATTTCATCAGTCCATAAAACCTTAGAAAAATCAGTCTTAACGTATTTTTTGGCACAGTCTTGACATTTTATCTTATGTTTCTTGTCCAAAGGTGGTTGTTTTTCAGCCTTCCTTACCTTGGCCATGTCCCTGAGTATGGCACACATTGTGCTTTTTGATACTCCAGTAACGTTGCAGCTCTGAAATATGGCAAAACTGGTGGCAAATGGCATCTTGGCAGCTTCACGCCTTATTTTCCTCAATTCGTGGGCGGTTATTTTGAGCCTTTTTTTTATCAACACGCTTTTGCGACCCTGTTGGCTATTTGCCATGAAACGCTTGATTGTTCAGTGATCACGCTTCAAAAGTTTGGAAATTTCAAGACTGCTGCATCCCTCTGCAAGACATCTCACAATTTTTGACTTTTCAGAGTATGTCAAATCTCTCTTCTGACCCATTTTGCCAAAGGAAAGGAAGTTGCTTAATAATTAAGCACACCTTATATAGAGTGTTGATGTCATTAGACCACACCCCTCCTCATTACAGAGATGCAAATCACCTGATTTACATAATTGGCAGTTGGCTTTCAAGCCTATACAGCTTGGAGTAGGACAACATGTATAAAAGGATGATGTGATCAAAATACTAATTTGCCTAATAATTCTGCACACAGTGAATAGGCCCATCATACACTGGAGCATCATCCATGGGGCCCATCTTATACTGGAGCATCATATGGGGCCTATTATATATGGAGCATTATATAGGCCCATCATATACTGGAGCATCATCCATGGGACCCATCATATACTGGAGCATCATATGGGGCCCATTATATATGGAGCATTATATAGGTCCATCATACACTGGAGCATCATCCATGGGACCCATCATATACTGGAGCATCATATGGGGCCCATCATATACTGGAGCATCATATGGGGCCCATTATATATGGAGCATTATATAGGCCCATCATACACTGGAGCATCATCCATGAGGCCCATCATATACTGGAGCATCATATGGGGCCCATTATATATGGAGCATTATATAGGCCCATCATACACTGGAGCATCATCCATGGGACCCATCATATACTGGAGCATCATATGGGGCCCATTATATATGGAGCATTATATAGGCCCATCATACACTGGAGCATCATCCATGGGGCCCATCATATACTGGAGCATCATATGGGGCCCATCATATACTGGAGCATCATATGGGGCCCATTATATATGGAGCATTATATAGGCCCAGCATACACTGGAGCATCATGCATGGGGCCCATCATACACTGGAGCATTATAAATGGGGCCCATTATATATGGAGCATTATATAGGCCCATCATACACTGGAGCATCATCCATGGGGCCCATCATACACTGGAGCATCATATGGAGCCCATTATATATGGAGAATTATATAGGCCCATCATACACTGGAGCATCATCCATCAGGCCCATCATACACTGGAGCATTATAAATAGGGCCCATTATATATGGAGCATTAAATAGGCCCATCATACACTGGAGCATCATCCATGGGGCCCATCATATACTGAAGCATCATATGGGGTTCATTATTTATGGGGCATCATATAGGGTATGGAGCATCATATGGAGCACATATGGGGCCTATTCTGTATGGAGCATTATATGGAGCCCATTCTGTATGGAACAATTTATGGGGCCCATCATATACTGTATGGAGCTTTACATGCAACTCATTATACTGTATGGAGCAATATATGGGGCTCATTATACTCTATGGAGACCGTCCTATACTGTATGGCACATTATATGGGGACCATCATATACTGGAGCATTATGTGGAGCTCATCATATACTTTATGGAATATTATATGGGACCAATTATGTAAGGAGCAATATATGGGGCTCATTATTCTGTATGGCGCACTATGTGGTGGCCATAATACTGTATGGATGAATATACTGTCCGGTGTTTGAGCTATTGTAGAATTTACAATAGATATCACTCATGTTATGTAAGAAGTGAAGTATTTGGCATTGTACTATACCTATATTTCTCTGCCGTATCGGAGCATCATGAATTGTGGTATGTGTTACAGGGGCCCACTGAGACTCTTTGGCCCGGGGCCCACGAAAACCTGGAGCCAGCCCTGCCCCCCCACAACTTTATCCAAATAACTCCCAGTTTTCAATGCGTAACTATTATTATTCAGTAAATTAAGGTTGACAAGCTTAAGTAATAAAAATTGATGTCGTTGGCATTGAAATTGGCACTGTAGGTGTGTTTACTGTCCTCCACTCCCTGCCGACTTTGCGTCCCCATTGACTTGCATTGGGTTTCGTGTTTCAGTTGGTCCTCCGACTTTTTCCGATAGTCGGCTGATTTCGTTCGACTCGACTTTTGAGAAAGTCGGGTTTCACGAAACCCGACTCGACCCTCCAAAAGGCAAAGTCGCTCATCTCTACTGGTAGCGTGTAGAATGCCATTACCATTTAGAGGCCTACAGAATGTCGAGGTCACAATTGGTTGACCTGCAACACCTCTCAACTGTTAATCTAGGAATGAGATGGAAAGAGAATTAGCAACATACCTAAACCACAAATTATACTTATTGGAATTAAGATAAATTACAAATTCTGGTATGGCAGACACATCGCCAGCCCATATAAGTAGTGTGTTAGTGATGTATCTGCATACCAGAACATGCACAAATAAAATGGGTTATCTCCAGAGTACAAAAACATCTCTTCCCAACAGGACATCACTAAATTGGCTAAAGATGGTGAGTGCTTCTCCTCCTTCGAAACCCCCTTGCACTGGAGATAATAGCATTGATCAAAGCAAAAATAATTATGTCCCATTAAAAAATGAGCAACCTGGATCATGAGATTACATAGGTCAGCTGTGTAATCACTGTACTTACTGAGATGAAATTCAAGTGCAACTATGGCTAAATTTGGTGGAATAGAGGTATATACAGTGATTAAATTACAGCTGACCCATGAAAAATGGACCCTCAATATGACCTCAGAAAATTGATCCAAGATGTCGTTAGAGTCTCTGAGAAAACCTGGAATTCTTATACATAACAGTTGAAGGATGGAATCCAGCGATTGACTTAAGTGCTCTATAATGGAGCCTCCATTACAGAGCACTTAAGTCAATCGATGGATGGGAGCAGTAGCTGACACCAGTGACTGGGAGGTAAAGTTTATACTTCCGATCACAGCTGCATGCTCACACCGTCTTTTGACAGAGTGGGAACCACGCCGATCAGAAGCGGTGTTTGGAGTGCTGTCATGCACATGACAGCATGGCAAATACTGGATGTTTGGGGTCTGGGTTTGGGATCAGGTACAGGTACTGTTCTTTTACCCAAACCCAAACTTTTTGTAACTTTTCAGTCGAAGCCACAGGATCCAATCATCAAGGTATATCATCCCATCTCTAAATATGACTTATATTCAGAGGTTCCATTAAACTGTTGAGGTTGTTGCATGCCAGAAGATTACTCTCCATGATGAAGTTTTGGACATTTTAATCATGGTTTGCTGAACAAAGAAATCTGAACAGGAGATTCCACTACTGTAGCCTGGAACCTGGGAGCTCACCCTTACTTTTGGGCAGATACAAATCTGTAACAAAATAACTCAGTTTACTTTGTGTTATAAGTAGTGTTGAGCGATACGATACTGCAAATATCGGGTATCGGCCGATATTAGCTGTATCGGGCTTTCGATTCCGAGTACCGATATTTTCGTCATATCGGATACCGGAATCGGATTTGTCACTGTCACTGTGAGTGTCCGTCGGTCGGGTCTGTCAGGAGTCAGCGGCACTTACCCGGCAGAAGATCTCCGGCGGTCACATCCTGGACTGCTTGATGGCCGCCATTATCTTCTCCCTGGCGGTCACATGCAGTTTTTCGCGATAACTGCAGTGACTGCAGGGTAATCCCGGCCGTAAACCAGTCGATGACGTCACCGCCGGGGAAGCAGGTAATCAGCTGTGCTGCGCCGGGATGACAGGCTCTGCCTGCCTGCCTGCCTCTGATGTCATTCTGATGTAGCAGAGCTGGATCGTCGTGGGACACTCGTTACTATGGACTGCGTCGGACAGGTGGTATACTGCTGTTTTTTTTTTTCATTTTTTTACAGGAGATCGATGGCGTCGCAGGATGAGACTGTAATAAAAGTAATGAAAACTGTGTTGTTTTTTTTATTAAATTAAAAAACTTTTTTATGAACATTCACCCGTCCGGGTACATCAACAATTTAACTATTTACATACAGGGACCCTGTCCGGGTTATTTATAATTCTTTGGCAGGGGTGTTCCAGGTACCACCTGGAACTCTTCTGATGCTTGCCAAACATCCGAGACACCAAGGACCACCAGGACCTGATGACGTCGTGTGGCCTGTACAGTCAAGTCGTGACCCGCTATCTGTGTCTGTGTGGCCACCTCTTTCATCTCCCTCCGGGTCTGGAGCCCTATGTCCCGGACTGAACGAACCCCAGGGGGCCTAACAGGCGCCGGGTACGGGCCAGCTATCATTATCATGTCCATAGCTGGGGCTGCTGAGGAGACCACTGAGGGAGGCTGGGGAGATTTACGGCGTGGGGTGGGCACTTGTGCAGAGGCCTGGATGTGGGAGGCTGAAGGCTCCGAGGGTCTCACAGGTTCCTGACACTCTGGGGACCAGGGGTCGCACCTGGTGACATTTAGGGCATACCATCCATTGTAACCCCAGTGTCGGGTGTAAGTTACCAAGTCTCCTGGCAACAGGTCCCTCCCCGGGTGTCCTTCTGGGAGGTGAGTCTCCACGTCCCGCCGGGTCACAAACACTTCTAAATAAAGTCCAGGCTCCTGGATGAAGCCCCAACCAGCTTTCAATTTAAAGCTCCGTACTGCACCCTTACGCCGCGGCTCCCTCAGGGTTCCTTTATCTTTTCTCATCCGGTCCTTATCTGCCCGGTCCTTCTCGATGTGACGTTGGTGAAGCTTCTGGGATTCGCGCTGCTCCCTTTGTCGCTCGGCTTCTCTCTCCCGACGTCTCCACTCTTCCTCCTGACGCCAGTTGTAATTCTCCTCCACCAGCATCTCCATGTCTCCACCATCAAACTGCAGCTTACGATGTCCGGTTTGCGGCAGCTCTCCTGGCGCCCGACAGTCCTGGCGGCGCTCACCTGCGGAGGAAGCAGCCGGCTCTGGAACAGATGACAGTCGGGGCTCCGGTACAGACAGGTAGACCTCTGGTGCCTGCGCGGCCTCCTCCATGAGGACGGGTGTCGCTTCTTCTGTCTCAGCGACGGGAGCAGACAGCGGGACCTGGGGTGCTGCCGGTGCAGCGTTTTTTGCAGGAACGGGTGCCTCCACTGCGACAACGTCAACCGGATCACATTGCAAGGGCTGGGATGCCCGCACGGACTCCTCTACTAGAACGGGTGCCTCACCTTCCGGTACAGACACTTCAGGTAAGAGGGATTGGCGCCGCTCCAAGTTTAGTTTTAGGGCACGCCAGCTGGCTTCCATCCTGGCGACCTCCTCCCGGTGCCGGGCCAGGCCTCTTAGGGTATCCTCCGCTTCTTGCAGCATAGGAGGGTTTCCAGGCCGGGTGCCCAACCGTGGTTCCGTGGCAATCGTTCCGTGGGGGGAGAGCTCTGACTGCTCCATCCCTTCACACTTCTGCTCGTGTCCATTAGCCATCTCTGCCAAGTCACATGTGTCATTAGCATCTGGAGAGGGCCCCTCTTTTGTAGTGAGGCGGGACCTTCGTGTTAGTTTCCGCACACTGAGGAGGATGAGGAGGCGGAACTCAAGAGCTGTGGGGCACGATCTTACATTGCAGTACCATTTAGAGTGGTCGGCCATCGTTTTCGCGCCACTGAGGGAGTGTACACCCACGAACAGCACGCCCTTTTCTTCACCAGTGCCTCGTCGTGACGCAGATATGGCGGAAAAATGGCAAATACATTCTCTGATGATTTTAGCAATTCTCAAGCACAAAACCAGTTCAATTCAGGCACACAGGACTCGCTTATAGTGAGCTACAGAATCCTGTTCGTGACGCCCAAGTTGAGTCGCACAGAGCCAGAGGTTTTGGGGTACTCGGCACCGAGCCCGTCGACTTCTATGGGGTATGTCACGGCTTTACCCGGCAATTGAATCAGAGTCTATTTTACTATGTAGAAGTGTATAAACTATAAATATATGTATATATATATGTCACAATGACATGTATATATATATATATATATATATATATGTATTCTATATGTGTATATTTTGTGTTTACAACGAAAGAAAGTGTTTTTTTAGTTGCGATATTTTGTTCCCATAGACTTACATGGGACTTCCGGTATCGGAATCGGATATCGACGATATTTAGTGATATCGGCGATACCATTCCGATCCGATATTTTTAGATATCGAGCAGTATCGCTCAACACTAGTTATAAGGTGTCCTTCACTTGAGGTTGCTTACAGAAAGACACCATCTCCTTCTTCACTTGATTTGACTGAAAATATTTCTGGTGATTTTGGAGCTGGCAGCTCTTCTATATGTGGTACTGGGCATATTGCAAATTTAATGTTTAGATACTATAAAATTCACTTCTTCCTTGAAACTCCTTTCCTAATGTGAGGCACCATGCAGAAAAAGCAATTGGTAGCGTAATCGGCTGACTCATTCCAGATCATTGGGACAGAAAAAAGCAAAAGTTGCCTCTTTTCGTGCAACCATTTACTAAGATGTGATGCATATCTATTGCAGCATATGTGTGGAGCCCAACTCATGTCCTGATCTACAATTCTGCAGCCAAAATACAGATTGAAGGCTTTTCTTATCATATTAGTAAGCTTCACCTTTATGATGCAAAAGTGACTTTCCCACATATTTACTCAAAACTATCTGCTTTGTTAATGCAAGAATGAGGCATAACTGAAAAACACAAAACATAATACAAACATGTCAGTATGCTAAGAAACTAAGCTAATAATTCTCCACCCTGCATTTTTAGCAGTCTTTAGAGACCCAATCAACATGCAGGGATTGTCTGCCAGGCACTGTAATGCTGCAGCAATCTTTGTTGTGGTCGTGCAGTGATTGGCTGGCCACACAGCATCATCAGGGGTATAAGAGACCGGACGCCGCCCTGCTCGGCTCATTCACTTCCAGATTGAGATAGTGTAGGGAGAGCTGCTGCCAAGATAGGGTCAGATTTGGGGATTTCTAAGTCAGTGTGGGGTCTACCATCCTAAACTACTTGAGTCCAGCTAAACCAAGAGTGCTTCTAAGGACTAATTTTGGAGCATATAGGTTGCAGTGTTACGTAGGCAGGGGAGTGTTCGTCGTTCTATACATATCAGTGCAAGGCTTGCAGGCACTGTATGTGTATATAGATATTATTGCATACATCATTCCATTACTGTCTGCTGCTGCTACCTATAGCATATATTGACTGCGTATACCTAGCCCCAGGTATAATTGGCTAGGAATTTTTTTTTTTGTCAGGTTAATAGAGATTATTTTATTCCAAAGCTTCCAGAGCCCTTTTTTTTTTCTCCATTTGCTTTTTGACACTGCACAATACAGCTAGATCCTTTTCCTAGAACATCGTAAAAATCCAGCAATTTTAAAGGGGTCCGAAAAATCACATTTGAGTGCGCAGAAAAATCTGTCATTTTTTTGTGGTACGGTAGAATTTTTTTTGAGTGTCTTACATAATTTCTTGACACCATTTTGCTGAACCCCCAAAAAATACATACAGGCCACATATTTTACAGCGTGGTATATCTGTGACATGCCTCATAAATCCGTGTGCTAAAAATTTGTGCATTTTAGACCTAAACTTCATTTTTTTTCTGTTACTCTAGTTATATGCAGCACTATTTTGCAGACCCCCCAAAAAAATTCAGGCCACATACTAGTCAATGTGGTATCTCTGTGACAGGGCTCATATATCTACGTGCTCCAAGTTTGGGCATTTTAGGCCGGTATTCCAGTGTTATTCCTGTCTGTAACTCTAGTCCTATACAGCACTATTTTGCATTAAAAAATATAAAAAATACAGGCCACATATTTGGCAGTGTGGTATCTCCGTGATAGGCCTCATATATCTGCGTGCTCCAAGTTTGGCCATTTTAGGCCGGTGCTATGTTTTGGTAGCTGAGGAGGCAGGAGCAAAAACCGCAAACACCAGAGAAGCTGGGAACTAGTAGGTTGCAGACCCCTAAACTAACCGCACAACTAGAAGCAGCTGTGGGACGTTCCTACGGTGCCCTAGACGCCTCGTCACAGCCAGAGAGATTAACTATCCCCGAAGATGGAAAGAGGAAAGCTAACTTGCCCCGGAGTAGAGCCCCAAAAGAATAGGAAGCCCCCAAAACATATAATGGCGGTTAGACAAGATGAAAACACGAACACAGACAGAAAATAGAATGAGCAAACGCTGAGGCCCAAAACTGTCTAGATAGGACAGCACAGGAGAGAATACTGTCTGCAACCCAGAAAAACGCTAGGAAAGACTCCAACACTTCTGAATCCAAAAATGCTGAGACCACACGGTCTTGACCACCTATATCAGATCTCTGGTGTGAACACGCAGCTACCCAGCAGTAAAACATCACAAGAACTGAGCAAATAAACAAATACAAAAAGAGAACAGAGACCAGCACAAGCCCCCAAAGGGGACCCGGCTGAACTCAAAAGCAAGGCAGCAAAAACAAGCAAAATCAACCCACAGAAAAAAACAAAACAGAAAGGAGCGTATCTTAATGCAAGCAGGAGACAGCAGAAAAGCAAGCTGAATTCCAACCTAGACCAGGAAGAACAATTGATCACCGGCGAGGAACATGGGAAGTCAGCTCACTTATATCAGGCCTGTCCATCCCACCTGATAACCATTGATCCATAGCAGGTGGTGGACTTTTGCTGTTCAACACAGGTTCAATACCCTCAGCAACCACCAGAGGGAGCCTCAGCTCTGAAGTCGTCTCCAGCACGTTCACAACAGGCCGGTATTCCAGTGTTTTTCCTGTCTGTTACTCTAGTTATATACAGCACTATTTAGCAGACCCCAAAAAAATACAGGCCACATATTTGGCGGTGTAGTTTCTCCGTGACAGGCCTCATATATCTGCGTTCTCCAAGTTTGGGCATTTTAGGCCGGAACTACAGTGTTTTTCCTGTCTGTTACTCTAGTTCTATGCAGCACTATTTTGCATTTAAAAAAAGAAAAAAGACAGGCCACATATTTGGCAGTGTGGTATCTCTGTGACAGGCCTCATCTATCTGTGCTAAAAATTTGGCCATTTTAGGCCTACATGTTCTAGTGTTTATGCTGTCTGTTACCCTACTTATTGACACCAATTTGATAACTAAAAAAATATTGTTAACTACAGTCCAGATAGTTTAAAGTGTGGTTTTCCCACACACGTATCACATACAAGTTCGCTCCCATTTCAGCCATTTGTAGTGAACGTGTAAAATATTCTAGTCCATTTACAATGGGCAAGGCATGTGGCAAGGGACGGGGAAGTGGACTTGATGGTGCATGCCGATGCCGTGGGCAAGCTGAAATTGGGCCACAAAAAACACCCACATCTTCTCGCTGGACCTTAGTGTCCAAAGTCCTAGGGGACCGCAGCAAGACAGCTCTATTGAAGCCAGAGCAGTGTGAAAAGATTGTTGGTTGGATAGCGGATAATACTTCCAGGTACATGGCCACCACCACCAGCACCCTGTCTTCTACACTGTCAAGTCTGAGTAACCGTGAATCTGGACCGCATATTCCTCACCCTGATCCTCCTTTCTCCCACCAAGCTGAGTGCCCTGAGACACCTGATCCCACACTTGGACACTCCAAAGAGCTGTTCACTTTTCCATTTATAAATTTGGGCCTCTCGCCAGGTATACTTGAAGCGGGGTAATATGAGATTACATGTAGAGATGCCCAAATATTTAAACAGCCATGGTCACAAGAAGTGGACGATGATGAGACACAAATGCCAGAAAGTCAGGAGGAGGACCAGGGTGTGGAAGTGGAAGTTGAGGTGGCGGATGATATAGTAACTGACCCAACCTAGCAGGAGGACATGCAGAGTGAGGACAGCAGCACACAGGGGGAGGGAGGTGTAGCACCCCTTCAGGCAGGAAGAAGCATTGTGGTGGTTGCAGAC
>JARQOD010007892.1:0-37705 GCA_033576555.1 Oophaga sylvatica
ACCCCTGATCTCCAATGAGAGATCTCACCCTGGGCATGCTCAGAAGGGAAAACAAGGACTTTGTCCTAAAGACATCTGCTCACCTCTAACCAGTACTGGCCACAATAGCAGAGCCTGGAGAGGCAGCAGCAACCCTCTGCACACTGTTAGACTGGGCGAGATGCTGGGACCGATGTCTAAGCTGAGCAGAGTCCACTGTGGCCGGAGACGAATGAGAGACCGCAGCCGGGATGGCTCGAGATTCCCCTTGTGCAGAAGCGGGAACTTGACCTCTAAACACCTGGACCATAAATTGTGTCATGCTTCCCAATGCATTTCTACCCTCATCAGGGGATCATTATATTTTTGGGCATTATGGGGATATCGCAGTGGCTAATATCCCCCAAAAAATAATGTGCATCGATATGCCTGGCAGCCCATGTGGATGAAGATCAGCTATGTAGAATCAGCTTATGGGGAATTTATATACTTTCTAGTGCCTCGCTTCAGAAACAGCATCTGACGTCATTATCAAGCCGCTCAGAGCAGACCACAATATCCCACCTGTTATCACTGTGCATATTGGGCGGTGTCAGGAATCTGCCTTGCAAGCTGGGCAGTACAGCATCGCTCCTTGTGCCCTCCCATACGCTTGACGCCGCCTCCAGAACTATGCTTGACGCTGCCTCCAGACTATGCAAGATGTTCATCAAATGGGTGAGATTGATCCATTTTTTCTTTTAAATATGCACAAAGCACGAGCACTTGATGTATGATTGCTATATGTCTTGCACTAAAGGGTTGTTTTTTTTTTATACCAAAGATTAAAAGTTATGTTTTAACTGTGGTTAATCAGGTTACCCTATTTGCTTAAATATTGTTAATACCTAAGGGTAAATAATATTGTCCTTGAAACATATTGGCTAGAAATTACAAACCTCTGAGCCCATACAGTGTGATAGGGTTGTTTCTAGGACTCAACGTCAAGAATTTAGAAGGCGTAATAAGTTGTGCTTCTTTGTGGGAACATCTCTCATACTATTTCCGTCTGCCCTAAGCAGGAAAAACGTTTTGCTCACTCATTTGTTTTGGGCAATGTACAGCCTAAATTCCTTTTGATGGTTACTTTGATCTGCTCCTTATCTTCATTTTCTGCTAAGGCTTTTGTTGATTCAGGAGCAGCCCTGAACATGACGGATTTTGACTTTGCCAAACGTTGTGGTGTTCCCATGGTACCCCTACGAACTCCTATTCCTTTGAGGGGTATTGATGCTACCCCTTTGGCGGAGTATAAACCCTAGTTTTGGACCCAGGTGATAATGCGGGTAGCCCCGGACCACCAAGAGAATTGTAAATTTTTGGTGTTACATAATTTACATGACATTATTGTACTGGGTTTTCCTTGGTTGCAGACCCATAATCCTGTTCTGGATTGGAAGTCTGTGTCTGTGGTTAGCTGTGGTTGTCAATGTGTTCTTAGTGACACTCCTGTTTTCTCTACCTCTCCCTAGTCTCTAGGATGTCCCTGATTATTTGGCTGATTTATCTGATGTGTTTAGTGAGAGTAAGTCTGTGTCTTTACCTCCTCACAGGAGTTATGATTGTGCGATCGAGTTAGTGCCCTGTTGTAAATTTCCCAAGGGTCAGCTCTTCAATTTATCTATACCTGAACATGATGCTATGCGATCTTATATCAAAGAGTCATTGGAGAAGGGTCATATCAGACCATCCTCCTTACCTTTAGGTGCCGTTTTTTTCTTTGTGGCCAAGAAGGATGGCTCATTAAGGCGATGTATTGACTATCGTCTCCTTAATAAAATCTCTGTTAAATCAGTATCTGTTACCCCTGATTTCCGATTTATTCTCCAGAGTGAAAGGTGCTAGTTAGTTTACCAAGTTTGACCTTAGGGGGGCGTATAATCGTATTCTCATTAAGTGCAGTGATGAATGGAAGACGACGTTTAATACTCCTGAGGGGCATTTTGAGTACCTAGTGATGCCTTTTGGGTTCACTAATGCCCCTTCCATCTTCCAATCTTTGATGAACGATATTTTCCGGGATTTTGTGGACAAGTTTTTTGTTTATTTGGACGATATTTTGATTTTTTCCAATGACTGGGATTCTCATGTGGAACTGTTAGGACTGTATTCCGGATTTTGAAAGAAAATGCTTTGTATGTTAAGGGATCGAAGTGTCTCTTTGGCGTACAAAAAATTTTGTTTTTGGGTTTCATTTAGTCTCCGTCTGCTATTGAAATGGACCCGGTCAAGGTTCAGGCCATTTATGATTGGGTTCAGCCCACTTCCTTGAAGGCTCTCCAGAAATTTTTGGATTTTGCTAATTTTTACCGTAAATTTATAAGTAATTTTTCTGGTATTGTGAAACCACTGATGGATTTGACCAAAAAGGGTGCTGATGTGGTGAATTGGTCTCCAGAGGCAGAGCTTAAGCGGAGATTCACTTCTGCTCCTGTTCTACAGCAACCTGTTGTTTCTCTCCAATTTCAGGTAGAGATAGATGCTTCTGAGATTGGGCAGGAGCCGTTTTGTATCAAAGAGATCCAGTAACCTCTAAGATTAACCCTTGTGCCTTCTTTTCTCGAAAATTTTCCCCATCTGAACGTAATTATGATGTGGGGAATGGGGAATTATTGGCTATGAAATGGGCGTTTGAAGAGTGGAGACATTTGTTGGAGGGAACCAAACATCAAGTTGTGGTCCTCACCGACCACAAGAACTTGATCTATCTCGAATCAGCCAAGCGATTGAATCCTAGACAGGCTAGGTGGGCCTTGTTTTTCATGCGTTTTAATTTTTTGGTCTCCTTTCTTTCGGGCACAAAGAATATTAAGGTGGATGCCCTCTCTAGGAGTTTCTATGCGGATTCTCTTGATGTGACTAGCCTACTACCATTCTAAATGAGGGTGTGGTTCTTTCCGCTATCTCACCCAATTTGAGACTTGACCTGGAGGAATTTCAAGAGGAGAAACCTGAATGATGCCCTATGGGAAATTGTATGTCCCCGACCATGGAGGAGGAGGAAAGTAATGTCTGAAATTCATTGTTCCGCATTGGCTGGTCATCCTGTTATTTTTGGTACCAGAGATTTGGTAAGTCGGTCTTTTTGGTGGCCTGCCTTATCTCGTGATGTCAGGAATTTTGTGCAGTCCTGTGGGACTTGTTCTCGGTCCAAACCCTGTTATCGCTCTAGTGGATTGTTAGTACCACTGCCGGTGCCCTGGAGGCCATGGACCCATATCTCAACGGATTTTTTTTTTCCGACCTCCCTGTCTCCCAGAGAATGACTGTTATCTGGGTGATCTGTGATAGATTTTCCAAGATGGTCCATCTTGTACCACTGCCGAAGTTGCCATCCTCTTCCGAGTTGGTGCCCTTGTTTTTTCAGCAGGTAGTTCGTTTGCACGACATTCCAGAGAACATCGTGTCTGACAGAGGAGTCCAGTTTGTTTCCAGATTTTGGAGAGCCTTTTGTTCTAAACTGGGAATTCAGCTGTCCTTCTCCTCTGCGTTTCACCCTCAGCAAATGGGCAGACTGAGAGAGCGAACCAGACTTTGGAAACTTATTTGAGATGTTTTGTGTCTGCTGATCAAGATGACTGGTCTCTTTTTTGCCCTTTGCTGAATTTGCTCTAAACAATAGGGCTAGTTCTGCCATTTTGATGTCCCCTTTTTTCTGCAACTTCGGGTTTCATCCTCGGTTTTATTCAGGGCAGGTGGAGGCTTCAGCCTGTCCAGGTGTTGATTCTATGGTAGAAAGAATGCAGCAGATTTGGAATCAAGTAGTGGATAAGTTATCTCACTCTCAGGAGAAGGTCCAACGGTTTGCGAACCGGCATAGGACTGATGGCCCCCGGTTTAAAGTAGGTGACATGGTTTGGTTGTCCTCAAAAAATATTCCTATGATGGTTGCGTCTCCAAAATTTAAGCCAAGGTTAATTGGACCTTATAAGAATTTGAAAATCCTTAATCGCATTTCTTTCCTCTTGGCTCTTCCAGGAACATTCAAGATTCACAACATCTTTCATAAATCTTAGTTGAAAAGGTTTATTGAGCCAGTAGTTCCCATGGCTGCGCCCTCTGATCCTGCAATCTGGAGTATGAAGTAGAGAAGGTATTGGATTCTCGTCCGGCTAGACGGAGACTGCAGTACTTGGTCAAGTGGAAAGGTTATGGTCAGGAGGATAATTCTTGGGTGTTTGCTTCTGACATTCATGCCGAGAGATTGGTTCACGCCTTTCATCGGGCCCATCCTGATCGGCCTGGTGGCTTGGGTGAAGGTCCCATGACCCCTCCTAATAGGGGGTACTGTTGTGAACACTTTTGATATGGCTTCTGAGTTTGGGCTCCCTCTGTAGTTGCTGCTGGTAATGGAGCTGGTCTGGCTGACAGAAGTCAATCACCTGAAGAGGATGATTGGAGGTCAGGTGTTACAGACTGAAGAGATTTAATTGAGCAGCCTTCCCTTAGTGGTTGCACGTGATTTGGTTTTCTTCCTGAGCCTTTTGGAAGTCTGCTTGCTCCCTGCTTTTCCTACATCTTTCAGATAAGTTATTTGTCTGTTTTAATCTGTGGCATTTGTTCCCTTTTTGATTTTCTCTGTTTTCTGCCTTGCTGGTGTGAGTTCAGCAGGGCTCCCTGCGGGGACCTGTGCTGGACTCTGTATTCATTGCCACAGCTTTGTCAGTCCTTTCTGTATTTCTAGTTCCCTGTTATTTCAGTATCTGATATTTGCGTCCAATTCACACCAGAGTTCTGATTTAGTGGGGGAGAGGTCGTGTGGCCTGAGTATGTTTGCATATCAGACTTGTTGGAATTTTTCTTAGAGTTTTTGCGAGATTGCAGACAGTATTCTTTCCTGTCCTGTTCTATCCAGACAGCTTGGGCCCCAGCATTTGCTTACTCTATTTTCTGCCTGTGTTTTGTGCCTCATCTGTCTCACTGACAATATATGTTTGTGGGCTATCTTCCTTTGGGGCTCTACTCCGGGGCAGTTTAGCTTTCCCCTTTCTCTCTTTAGACTTAATTAACTCTTTGGCTGTGTCGAGGCGTCGTAGGTACGTCCCACGGCTAATTCTAGTTTTGTTGTCAGTTTAGGTGTCTGCAATCCGCTAAGTTACCAACCTCTCTGGGTATCTGGTTGCCTAGCCTATTTCCCTATTATCCTCCTCGGTTACCGAATCATAACAGATAGTAGATAGATAATAGGTAGATAATAGATAGATGATAGATACATAATAGATAATTGATAGATAATGTATAGATAATAGATGATAAACAAATAATAGATAGATAAAAGATGGATAGATAATAAATAGATGATAGATAAAAGATAGATAGATAGATAGATAGATAGATAGATAGATAGATAGATAGATAGATAGACTGATAGATAATAGATTAATAGAAAGATAATAGAAGATAAATAGATAGCTAGATAATAGATAAATAGATAATAGATATTGTGACTGACTTACTCTCTAGGGCATAACATCCGGTGATGACCACAAACAGCAGAACTTGGAACTTCATCCTATGAAGAGACAGGACGTCATTCTGGTTGATGTCTTTATGTTACTACCAAATGAATAATAGTCATTGCTACAGTTGAATGGATCAATCTGCAGAGGATCAATTTGGAGTTGATGTCATGGGTGCATCGCCACGAAGATTGTCGCGATTGCACATTCTGACTTCTCGCAGCTGAGTTGCTGTTTCTTTGTGTTTGGTAATGAGGGAGTTAATTTTACCTAGCTCTTTGCTAAGACTAGGTCCAGCCTCGCCCGGCTGCTTTTGATTATGTTCTAATTAGCTTCCTTTATATAGCTGCCAGTCTGCTGGTTAGATGCCGGTGAAAGCATTCATACAGACTGCAGATAGGATCGGTTCTGAGAAGACTTAAGCTAAGAGCTCTTTTGTTGTTTCTCCTCACCTTGCTTATAGTTTATCTCCTAGACCTTTGGTGTTCCCTCTGTGTTTTAATGTTGTATGCAAGACAGTATTTACTTTATCCCCTGTCTGTCTCGTTTGTCTATACTGTTTGTTAACCTTTACCTGTCCATTCCCTATGGTGGTAATCAGGGTCCTTCTAAGGACTAGATTACAGTGGTCAGGGATTTATAGGAGACAGGGTTTACGCTGGTGGCCTGGACCTCTGTACCATTAACAGTACCTCCAGGTAGAGGGACTAGTCAGGACCCCAGTTTAGGGTCAGCATAGACCCCGGTCCACCTCTAGCCAGAGACAGCGTGAAAAGGATTCAGTATTGACCCACAGGATATTATGTCAGGTAATACTTTGCTATATATACATGTTAATGTTACCTATTTATATGTTATATAGAATGTTGTCCCACTTGATAGATTACTGACATTATATATTTATACTTCTGCTAGACAGCGTGACATTTTCACCGGCCATACTAAAGATTCTCCCCAGCCACCATGGATCCAGTAGCCCATTTAGCTCAGCAGTTGCAGAGGTTGTCCATGGAGCTTACGGACATTAAGTCCAAGGTTTTGTCCCCCCCGGAGCAAACCAGATCTGAACCTAAGGTTGCTCTCCCGGACAGGTTCACTGGTGGGCGGGACAAATTTTTTACCTTCCGGAAGGCATGTAAATTATACTTTCGGCTGCGGCCTCGGTCATCGGGGAGTGAAGAGCAGAGGGTGGAATTGTCATCTCGCTCTTACAAGGGGACCCTCAATCCTGGGCGTTCTCTCTTCCCCCGGGCTCCCCGGCCCTCCAGTCAGTAGATCGATTTTTTGCTGCCCTGGGTCTGGTGTATGATGACCCGGATCGGGTCTCCCTTGCTGAAACGAAGTTACGTAGGATACAGCAGGGAGATCGTCCGGCGGAGGAATTTTCTTCTGATTCCGTAGATGGGCCACAGATACTCAGTGGAATGACCCAGCTCTTAGGAGCCAGTTTTGTCAAGGGTTATCTGACAAATTAAAAGATGTTTTGGCTCAGTATGATTCTCCTCCGTCACTGGAGGCTGCTATGGCCCTTGCTATTCGTATTGATAGACGGCTTCGGGGAGGTGCGAGGTAACTCCGCCCCCTGTTATTACTCCACCCACTA
Source organism: Oophaga sylvatica (assembly GCA_033576555.1). NCBI lineage: Eukaryota > Metazoa > Chordata > Amphibia > Anura > Dendrobatidae > Oophaga > Oophaga sylvatica. Next base: position 7,081 of record JARQOD010007892.1, read on the forward strand.
CTAAAGTCCCTTATATGGAGGTTCCCCTGGTCTGTTCTGAGGAACCTATGCAGTTGGGTGGGACATCATTTTGTAGGATGGAATCAGCGGTACGCCGCAAGACAAGAAGGTGTTTCTTCTGCGGGAGAGAGGGACATTTTGTTGGGGGGTGTCCCTCCCGTGCCTCATTGAGCAAAAAAGTCACCGAAAAACTGTTAATCCCAGGTTGTGTGGTGGACGACAACCTGGGAGTAGGTATTTCGTCCCCAGGTCCGTCTCAATTTCTCGTGCCTGCGGAGGTGGTGGTTGGTGCGAGAGTTGAGAGGATTTCTGTTCTTCTTGATAGTGGGTCTGGGGCTAATATGGTGGACGCTCGGTTTGCCCAGGTGCAAGGTATGCAACTGAGTGTATTGGCCAAACCGATCCCTATACTTTCTATTGACGCCAGAGCTCTCGGTCAAGGTAGCTTTGTACAAGCTGTTCATAACATAGACCTTTGAGTAGGGGCAATACATAAAGAACAGTTGTCTTGTTATGTGTTGGAGGGTCTTCCTACTCCTATTGTGTTGGGACTTCCCTGGTTAGCTAAACATAACCCAGTGATTGATTGGCAATCCAGAAAGATAAGCCAGTGGGGTGAATTTTGCAAGAATAACTGCATGAACACGGTCATCGGTGCGGTCGTGCCTAGGACTTTGCCTCCTTTTCTGGAGGACTTTGGGGAGATGTTCTCAGAGGAGGGGTGTCAAAAGTTACCTCCTCATCGCACATATGACTGCTCAATAAAATTGCTTCCTGATGCCTTATCTCGTAGTTTCCCAGGGGCCGGAAAGACGGATGACCCGGTTCCTATCCTTCAGGAAGGAGTGGTGGTGTCGGCTGTGTGCTCTGAGCTTGAGGAGGAGGTGTTGGAGGCTCAGGGGGACGCCCCTGTAGGACCTCCAGGGAAACTGTTTGTTCCTAATCAGTTAAGACAAAAAGTTATCGAGGCACATCATAGTTCTGCTTTAGCAGGACATCCAGGGAGTAAAGCAACTGTGGATCTCCTTTCTTGCCGGTTTTGGTGGCCTAACTTAAATAAAGAGGTAATAACTTTTGTCGCGTCCTGTGGAGTTTGTGCTCGCTCTAAGACCCCACATACCCGTCCATCTGGGGTTCCTGAGGAGGAACGATTCTCGTCGTCACTTGCTTCAGTTTGGAGAGGAGTGCTGAATGGTCTGAGTGCTATGGGGAACTGTTTCAAGCGGAGGTCTGATAGGAGGAGAGTGTCTGGTCCGGACCTAGGTGTGAACGATCTGGTGTGGTTGTCTACCAAGAATATAAAACGCAAAGTTCCCTCCTGGAAACTGGGTCCCAGGTTCATCGGTCCATACAGGATCAGTTCTATAATTAATCCTGTGGCATTTCGTCTGGACCTCCCTCCTACGTTTAAAATCCATAATGTATTCCACAAATCGTTGCTTAAGAGGTACGTGGCGCCAGTTATACCGTCACTTCTACCTCCTCCTCCAGTGGTGGTCAATAGTAACTTAGAATTTCAAGTGTTGAAGATCATTGACTCACGTCTGAATCGCCGGTCCCTTCAGTATTTGGTTCATTGGAAGGGATATGGTCCTGAGGAGAGGACGTGGGTCTCTGCGTCTGAGATTAACGCAGATCGATTGGTTCGGACCTTCCACACGACTTACCCGGACAGACCTGGCCCTGAGGGTCCGGAGGCCCCTCGTAGAAGGAGGGTACTGTCATGGGTGCATCGCCACGAAGATTGTCGCGATTGCACATTCTGACTTCTCGCAGCTGAGTTGCTGTTTCTTTGTGTTTGGTAATGAGGGGGTTAATTTTACCTAGCTCTTTGCTAAGACTAGGTCCAGCCTCGCCTGGCTGCTTTTGATTATGTGCTAATTAGCTTCCTTTATATAGCTGCCAGTCTGCTGGTTAGATGCCGGTGAAAGCATTCATACAGACTGCAGATAGGATCGGTTCTGAGAAGACTTAAGCTAAGAGCTCTTTTGTTGTTTCTCCTCACCTTGCTTATAGTTTATCTCCTAGACCTTTGGTGTTCCCTCTGTGTTTTAATGTTGTATGCAAGACAGTATTTACTTTATCCCCTGTCTGTCTCGTTTGTCTATACTGTTTGTTAACCTTTACCTGTCCATTCCCTATGGTGGTAATCAGGGTCCTTCTAAGGACTAGATTACAGTGGTCAGGGATTTATAGGAGACAGGGTTTACGCTGGTGGCCTGGACCTCTGTACCATTAACAGTACCTCCAGGTAGAGGGACTAGTCAGGACCCCAGTTTAGGGTCAGCATAGACCCCGGTCCACCTCTAGCCAGAGACAGCGTGAAAAGGATTCAGTATTGACCCACAGGATATTATGTCAGGTAATACTTTGCTATATATACATGTTAATGTTACCTATTTATATGTTATATAGAATGTTGTCCCACTTGATAGATTACTGACATTATATATTTATACTTCTGCTAGACAGCGTGACAGTTGAATTTCTTTAAATTCACAAGGCTCCTCAAATTCAAACAGTTTGTGATTCGATTTGCGAGGCTTGCTAAAAAAATGCCTGGCACCATTTTACAGACTGCTGGAGAATCACTCAATGTGGACCGAAAGCATGTGGCAGTGCAGGCTTCCCCATAATGACCTGCAGCTATCGCATCACATGGGGAAGACTATCACGGAGTATAAAAATGAGGGCTGAACAAGGAAGAGTTCACTCCACATAGGGATAGAAAAATGCCTAAATCCATTTATGGTGTACTACTGCAGCACTGAAAATACCATTCCCATTCCATTCACAGTCATGTTGACTATGAAGGTCCAGCACCTCCTTATTACTTGAATCTTTGAATTATTGATTGATCTGTGATATTCTGCTGTAACACCACCTTAAAGGAATTGTCTGGCCCTAGGGTCCAAGTCTGCACTTACTCTATGCCCAGAACAGCAAGCGCATTCAATGCAAGACTACTAAGCAAAGCCAGATATGTCTAGTTGGAATGTGGCGGCATCGGACAATCTTCAGAAAACATGCAGTGTGCGCGATGTGAGGATTCACAAATTGAAAGTTACATAGAGTGACTGCACACTTGGACCCTAAGTCCAGATAATGCTTGTAATAACAGAAATTTTTTTATTCTTCACACTGCAAACAAGGAGGGCAGTTTAATATCCCTTTGTCCTAATTTTGTTATGGAAGACAAATCCGGAAACCAAGGCTTGTGTGTCATTGAAAGTGTACTTCTTGTATTGTCAGAGAGATTAGTCTTTTTTAAAAAAAAATATAGAAAAACTGCAAGAAAAATCTTCACATTCCAGAAAATTAAGCACATCTGTTTACCTTACAAAGTAGACGAGAAAGAAAAAAGAAAACCGAGATAACTAACACAAGGTACAAAAAAAGGTACCTGACGAAAATACACCAAAACGCACGTCGGGGTGGACACACACAGGGGACACTACTGTTTTGCACTTAATCAGGTATATACATTTGTCATACAGTATCTAATTTTTTTTGTGTCTTCTACTCTCTATCTGGGTTCCTAGCAAGATACATTATCTTATATCCGATTGATCCATTACAATGAATTTAGATGCATGTCCATCTCAGTGCTTTATATGGTACAGCATTTTTTATTCGTTCTCTCATTTTTCATTTTCTCCTTTCTGGTATGTTGCAGAATCATTGCTACTTTTTTTCTTGCTTTTTTAGTATGGGAAATAATACAGCATTTTACAGTAACAACAAAATAAATGACGTTTCTAAAATCTCATTCATATGTTGCTTTTTTTTTCTTGTTTTATTTTATTTTTTAACCTGCACCATGTCAATTCTTTCAGGGTTTTTGCTGAGTTATTTTTACCCATTCAATCAAAAGCATAAAAAAATCATCAAAAATGCTTTAAAAATGCATGTAATGTCCGCAGAATTTATATTGCCAACATTCCTCATTTTTTACGCTATGAAAAAGCACCGTGTGAACATAAACTTAAATAATCTTTGCACTGCTGCAGGCGTACACTAGTTTACTACTTTCTTTGCTACCTGGGGTCCATTCTTCTATAAAATTGGCCATTAATGGCAGATAACAGAGAGCAATAAGATACAGTATAATAAGCTGTATATGGTAGAGCCCAAACAAGGGCTTGTCCTATATTTTCCTACCAGTCAAGAGAGGAGATCTACTCAAGTTGAGCTTCAGCCACCATAGACGTTTAGAAAGCTGCCCCACAATCATTATATTTTTTACATATCACGTATGTAGAGTAACAGAAAAGTTCACTTACTTGTATTCGGACTTGATTGTCCCACAAGGTCCGATGTAATGGGTGATGAGGTTGTGTAATGACTAAACTGCAATCACACGCTATGTCCTGTCACAGCTCAGACCCCCAACCTATTCACTGGATATTTTTCTGCTGTTTCTTCACTTTTCAATAATTCCCGGAAAACATGGGTGAAACAGCCTGATCAGATATCTGTTGTGACTACAAAAAAAAACAAAAGCCGCCGTTCTGACAACAGATAAGCTGCCATGTATGTGATGTAGTCCTCCATATTGAGGAGCTCTGTATATCCCGGCCCCACCACTGATTGGCAGCTTTCTGCCCATGTACAAGATGTGAATCAGTGTTATACAGAGGTCATCATTCAGAGAACCAATAGATCAGCAGCAGATAAAACAGTGATTATATCAAAACTATACTAAGCAGCCTAGTAAGTGACACATAACTGGAATCCTGATCTCTGCCCCTACATCATGCTGCTCTCAAATGAGGTATTAAAAACTTGGTGACAGATTCTCTTTAAAGTTAAGGCCCCATATACATTAGACTAACATCACCCAAACCTATCAAGATCGAAGTCTAATTTTTATGTAGTCTTTTGACTGTCCCCGTTATAGATGATGTTTAGACACGTCTGATTTTGGATGCCCAATCCTTTTGTTTTCTAAGACATAATGTAAGACATAAACTGAAAAACGTGGCATGTTCAGGGGGTACATGGCCGGTTTGCTGTGGGCCAGAACTAGGTTCTTTTGGCCTGAATCACCTCTTCTAAACAGTAGTCAGACAGGTGTAGGGAGTTGTGCTGTGGAGTTTGTGTGTCAATCACTTGTAGTTCGGGAATCCTTGTTATCTCCCCGTCCACGGGAACGGATCCGTCTACAGACAAGACAGGAGCCCATAGGTCATGTTCATGAGGTTTGGCTTTACTGTAAAGTACGGATACAAGCAGTTGCGGCATAAATATTGAGACAGAGTCCCTTTTTGGTGATGTTCCCTTTGTCCTGTGTACTATCAGTCCTTGACTCCGTTTTTGCCCGACCTGCCACCAGCCTCAACCTTCACTGTTGGTACCAGGGACTTCCTATCCGGCAGTACAGCTTTCCTGAAGCCCACCATCCTCCTTCTTGCCGTGACCTGGCTGACATCTTCTTAACAGGGGAGACAGAGATAAGGCATTCAATACCTCTTCCAGGCCCTAAGCCCGAGACTGCCCTGACATCCACACTAAGCTTCAGATGTGTCTTCATACTGTTAGGAGACTTATACTGAAAGAACCCTTTTGCCTCTGCTGCATCCACTTTCTGGGAACCTGTTGGCCCATCATCATGTAACACATCCTCAGATCTACCTCACACACCTGACTCTCCTCACTCTTATCTTAACTGATTTAAACAAGGAGGTGCCTCCACTATTAACTAATCTAACCCCTCCAAACTAAGATCCCTTATATTAACTGCATGTTTTCCTGTGCGGTGCAAACTATATCTCTCTGCTGGTAATGGTCCCTATAGTGGACAGACCTCCACCATTCCCAGGGACGGCCTTGAGGCTGAGCCTCCAGGAGAACAGAGGCACAAACCGGCAATAAGAGTAAAATACAACAACTTTTAATCACACAAATTAGCAAAATACATTAACACATCACACTACACATTAACCCTCTAGTTGCCTCGACATTTTCCATCACCCCCTGTGATGTAGTGACTAATGTGGCACCTAGGGGGCGCTGTATAAGTTGCTCAAATTATGCATGGAGGCATGAGATGGATGGGAAACCAGTCCCTGGTATGGTGCTAAATGGAAAGTATGTGTCGCAGAGCTATTCTGTGCTGTAGGTCAGTAATGTTGTTCTGGGACTTGTAGTTCCATAAGAGTTCTGATTGTTGTTAAGGGTGAACCTACAGGGTTAGCTTGTGAGCTGGGTGGGACATGCTAACCACACATGCACCGCCCACTGGTGGTGGGAGAATGAATGATACATACTGGTGATTGTATGTGTTGTGAAGGACTTGTGATGAGGTCATGAACAGGTGACCAGACCATGTGCTTCATAACTTGGCTTGGGGAGTGGCTAGAGGTATGAAAGGCAGTGTTGGGCACATGGAGGAGAGATTGTGTTGAAGACTGGGGAGTCTCTGGAAGTCTGGCTGAGACAGTGGAGAGTGTGTCCTGCACAGGGCTGCCTGGAAGGTTCCTGGAAGGTCTGTCCGTGCTGGAAGATCCTGGGGTTGGATCGGATTCCTGGAGCACGTGGTGAGACTTGGAACTTGGTAGCCAGGATGTTAGACGGGGGTCCTGAATAGCACCCGGACAGGACACATGGGTGTGTGGAGCCTGTGACGGTCCCACACTGAGAACCATGCGGTTCTATTGAGGAGTTTGGCTGGAGTGAGCCTGGAAGTGACTTTCTGTTACAGTGTGTCAGTGAACACCGGAAGCGAGTCCAGACCACCCGGGAAGGCACCTGGCGGTCCCTGCTGGCTTGCAGCCGCTTAGTCAAGCCCGTCCCATGCAAGGGTGCGTCTGGGAACAGTAGTTTGCAAAGCTGGAATGCATTGATGTTTTTGTCATATTTTGTTACCTGGTGTTAAAGAGACAGTAAACAATTGATTTTTGGACTTAATGCCTGTGTGTTGCCTCATAACTGCGATCCGGCCCTTGCCTACCAGAGCAGATCCTTACATTTGGTGGAGAATGCGGGCAGACGCAGTGAGGTCAGGCTGTTTTTTATTTTTTGTGGATGTTTTTTTCCGTGCATGACAAATAACCAGGTGAAGACGTCTGGCTGTAACCCGGTGGGGTTACGAAGGTGACAAGCGGTTGGCTGTAGCTCGGTGGGGTTACGAAGGTTGCTGTGGATCAGGGGGTCCACGAAGACGGCACAGCGGAAGCGTGGTGGTAGTGGGAGTTACCGGGACACTTGCAGGAAGAAGTTCTGCAGTAGCAGCAGCTTGTGAGCGGCAGTCAGAGGTGCCGGGGTTGGTGGCTGCCACAGCAGTGGTGTCGGTGCCAGCAGGAGCTGGTGGGGTAATAGAAGGACAGTGTGAATCAGGTCGCACAGACTCTTAAAGGGCCAGTAACAGCCCAAAAGAAATAAAACTGTATTGTGGGAGTTGTGCCTAAGAAAACTGTGGGGGATTCCACAGGGTGTATCCCAGAGTGGGGTGGTGGCCAAAAAGGGTCGGTAACCCACCAGCAGGGATGGTTGGCAAAAAGGGGGTGGAGAACTGTCCGGAGATGGAGAGCACAGTAAAAATGCTTGTGGAGGCCGTGCGACAGCAGCAGCTGGCTACGCAGCAACAACAGCAGGCTATGCAGCAGCAGCAGGCTATACAGCAGCAGGCTATGCAGCAGCAGCAGGCTCTACAACAGCAGGCTATGGAACAGCAACAGGAAACCAACAGGCTACTGATGCAGCACATTACAGCGCCGCAGACAGCAGGAGCTGCCCAGGGACGCCGAGGATGTCCGGCGAGTGGTGCGTGCAGCGATTCCAGAAAGGGAGACATCAGATGACGTCGGGGTGTACCTGGAGGGGCAGCCGAACGGTTGCAAGGGGAAAATATATGTGTGTCCAATTTGTCGTATGAACTATCCACCTGGCGCAAGGCTACGGGGGTGTGACCTGTCGATAAATAATGAAGATATGGTTGGCCTGATCGACCCGGGGAGTCCGGTGACTTTAGTGAGAGTTGCACCTGAGGGGTCTCAAATACCTGGTAGAAAGGTCGGGGTCACCTGCATTCATGGGTAACTTTGGGGACAAGCTGCGACATGAGGGAACAGGAGGTTGCTATAATCCCAAATTTGGTGTGTCCAGTAGTTATAGGTCGGGACTCTGAACTGTTCTCCAACTTGCAGGAGGAGGGAGATCGCTCTACTGTTGGGATGGTGGGTATTAGTACGGTGACACCTACCAAAGTGGACGGGTCTGACCAACTCGGTGACTTAGCAGACGGTGACACAAGCGGAAAGGGTGCGTCTACCCAACTGACAGACCTGAAGTCTCTTGACGGGTGCCAGGAGGGGGGTGACTCAGACTCCGAGGGTGACTGTGACTCTAAGTTAGAAAAGGAGTACAGTAAGGAAGGCCCCCACCAGGAGGGAAAATCATCCCGTCGTCGGAGACGTAAAAGGCGCAAAGCGCCGGAACACAATGTATGTACTGAGGATGGTAATAAAGAAAAACCTATGACTGATGCGTTAGTGCAAGATATGAGTACTCTTCCAGACACTGAAGAGCTGGAGAGTGTAGAGCTCTCTGAAGGTACAAAGAGTCAAGAGGGGCCTAAGGATGACCGGGCCGAGCCTCAAGAAAGGTTGAAGGGGTCGGATACGGGAGTCGCCGACGCCGTACAGTTGGAGCAGGTGCGCCACCTGGAGGCTGAGGTTGCGGCCATAAAGCAGAACATTGCTAAAAAGTTGTCTGGTGAGAAGCAAAGGTCTGCTGAACTAGAGACCCTTAAAGAGCAGATCGAACAAGAAAAGGCCCTGAGACAAACGGCCGAACAAAAAGTGGATGAGCTGGAGAGGGAAGTCTCTGAGCTCAGAGGTCACCTGTCCACGTGGCAAAGTGGGAATAAGGCCGTCAGGGAATATGTGATGGCGCTCAAAGAAGCAGTAAGAGGTCTTCTGCAGGAAGAGAAGTTGGTGGATTAAGACTTACAGCGGCTGTGCCCGAATGATAACCAGGCGGAAGTGCCAGTGCCCATCTTGGCAAGGGGTCGTTAAGAACATGAGTCTCAGGAAGAGGAGAAGGCTTCACTCTTTAAGTGTGTGATAAAGGTACCTGCAGACATGCAAGAAGCCTGTGCCAGTGAGGGGGTGCATGAGGCCTTTAAAAAGGCAGTAAAAGCCGATAGTGTGAACTGAACACCAGAGACGAACCAGTTGGTGATCCTGGCAGAGGGGGAAGACACAGAGAAGCTGGTGGCTGTCCTGAAGGATATGCATCTGCAGTGTCTCCACGCGAAACAGATGTTTACGTTGAGTAACATGAAAGCCGCTCGACGTCTGGAGCAGGCGAAGGAAGATCAAAATCGGCTGGGCTTGGTAGAAGAGGTAATTCCGGTACCCAGAAATCTGGTGGGGAGAGTCGTTGGAAGATTTGGAAAAGTGATGCAGGAGATGGTGGATAGATCCGGTGTAAGGAGAGTGAGGATTCCAGCTGATGGCGAGATCAAGGTGGCTGGAGAAGAAGATATGGTTCCATTTAATTGGTGTGGGCTCAGTGGAGAGCCTGAAGAACATCCGAACGCTCCTGGAGTATCGAGTGACGTACCTACGAGAAGTAGAGCAGCTGATCTCAGGAAGAAAGCAGATAACGGAACAGCTGCAGGAGTTGAAACGAAGATGGCGACTGCTTCCAGCCCAAGATATAGAGAAACAAGAGGCTTCTATGGGGACTGGCAGTAGACGAGCTGAAACACTGAGGGGTAGAGATGACGATTCTGTTAGCTCAGGGCTGAGTGACCCAAGTGTGAGACCCAGTGACGAACAAAGGGATAGAGAGTCCGACCCAGATCAACCAGTGAGCTTGACTGGACGATGGACTCAGGACCGCAACAACCGTAGGAGGCAGTACTGGAGGGGTCTGGTGACACCGACGGGAAAACAAGGCCGACATTCTGACCGCTGGGGGCGGGGGAGGCCTAACCAAGAGGTAATGTTGCAATATGCCCAAAATCGACTGGGACGGTGTTAGGGTCTGCGGAACGCACCAAATATATGATGTAAAGAGGTGCATTCGCAGCCCGGGGTCCACCGTGCAGGCGGAGCCTGCTGCTAGTAAAATGGCGCAAGAAGCGAACTCTGATATCCCGCAGAGTCGCCAAAATAAACGCCGTAATGCGCTGTGGCAATATGTGTGAACTCTGTTATTCCACAGAGCCGCTAGAAGGAGTGCCGCAGCGCTATATGGCGATGTGTGCGAACTCACTTAACACCACTGAGTCGCAAAATAAACACGCTAGGGCGCTGTCTATCGTTGAAAGCGAACCCTGTTACTTCACAGAGCCGCTAAGAAAAACTTCTGTGTCCTGTCAGGCACCCAGGTACACAGTTGACTGCTAAGCGAACATAGAACATGATCATGCGCTAATGTCCTCGCGGGAGACATCCGCAATCTATGGCGTCTGAACGCCAGGCCCTGAATACGGCAATCAAACTCCTCACCGGTTATGCCGGTAATCTAGGCCATCTAGGACACCGACCCTGACCAGCTAGCATACCAAACTCCTCACCGATTAAGTCGGTATTCTAGGGGCTTATTTCAGCCGGGCCCTAACCACACACACGCATGACCACACTGGCGCAAAGCATATGATGATTGATATTAGCGCATGGCGGCCCAGCCATGCCACCCTTTTATAGCAACAGCTACAGGACCTGCCAGAAACAAGGACCAATGAAAAACTGTTCCAAAACACATGCAGTTTCAGGACCTTCCTGGCTGACCAATAGGAGCTGCTGCAGTACCTGAACATGTGACCCCTGATCTCCAATGAGAGATCTTACCCAGGGCATGCTCAGAAGGGGAAACGCAGGACTTCGTCCCAAAGACGTCTGCTCCAGCACTGGCTATAATAGCAGATCCAGGAGAGACAGCAGTAAGTCTCTGCACAGTACTGGAATGGGCAAGACGCTGGGACTGAAGTCTCTGCTAAGCAGGCTCCACTGCGGCTGGAGACGAATGGGGGACTGCAGTGGGACTGGTTCGAGACTCCCTTTGTGCAGCAGCGGGAACTCGAATCCTAACATTACCCTCCCTCCTAGGGCCCCCCCTTCCTTGGGCCTCGCTGCGTTCAAAGGCAGCGATGAGCTGCGGAGCGTGAACATGCTCGGCAGGCTCCCAGGACCTATCCTCAGGCCCATAACCCATCCAATCCACCAAATAAACTTTTTTGCCTCGTACCACCTTGCACCCAACAATGGCGTTCACCTCATGATCGCAGCAGGACTGGTTCGAGACTCCCCTTGTGCAGCAGCGGGAACTCGAACCCTAACAGACGGTTCCCTCGACTTGTAGGGCAAGGTGACATGGGTGACCTGTCTCGGGGTCCTCGGGTTGGAACAGGTGTTCAACCTCACAAGCTTGAACAGAGGGGGAAGGTATGTGATGTAGTGACTAATGTGGCACCTAGGGGCGCTGCATAAGTTGCTCAAATTATGCATGGAGGCATGAGATGGATGGGAAACCAGTACCTGGTATGGTGCTAAATGGAAAGTATGTGTCGCAGAGCTATTCTGTGCTGTAGGTCAGTAATGTTGTTCTGGGACTTGTTGTCCCATAAGAGTTCTGATTGTTGTTAAGGGTGAACCTACAGGGTTAGCTTGTGAGCTGGGTGGGACATGCTAACCACACATACACCGCCCACTGATGGTGGGAGAATGAATGTTACATACTGGTGATTGTATGTGTTGTGAAGGACCTGTGATGAGGTCATGAACAGGTGACCAGATCATGTGCTTCATACCTTGGCTTGGGAAGTGGCTACAAGTATGAAAGGCAGTGCTGGGCACATGGTGAGGAGATTGTGTTGGAGACTGAGGAGTCTCTGGAAGTCTGACTGAGACAGTGGAGAGTGTGTCCTGCACAGGGCTGCCTGGAAGGTTCCTGGAAGGTCTGTCGGTGTTGGAAGATCCTGGGGTTGGATCGGATTCCTGGAAGCACGTGGTGAGACTTGGAACTTGGTAGCCAGGGTGTTGGACGGGGGTCCTGAATAGCACCCAGACAGGACACATGGGTGTGCAGAGCCTGTGATGGTCCCACACTGAGAACCATGCGGTTCTATTGAGGAGTGTGATGATACTGCAAGCTCCATATCCTGTACTTCTCTAGAAGTCTCCACAGCTACTGCATTCATTAGGCTTTGCAGCCTGTGGGCTTCACCCCCCTTCAGCTCACTACACACTCTGTGTAATCTGATTCCAGGTGGCTAGCCCCCACAGGGAGGCCGGCTGAAAGCGGCTAACAAGCCACATGGTCTGTTCCTTTGTTGCATGGTAGTTATTCAAGATCAAAAATCTTGGCTCCTGTGTATGTTATAAGTATGAAATTTTCATATCTGCCAATTCATCGGTGAATCCAGGGATCAGTGAAGTTTCTAAGCGCTGGCACCAGCAGAACCTAAGAAACAGATTTCTGCTTAGCCGATCCACCCAGGCACTCTGCGTTTAGACTTAAATGCACGCCAACATCTTGCGGAGTACAATGGTATGCTCTGCATCGCTGTAAGAGACTCCATCTCTTATTTATGAAAGTTTTGAGTTGAGCAAGAGGAGGACCCTGGTAACTCCACCCCGTTTATGATGTCACGGCCACAGGTCTATAAGGTAGGGGCCAGGTATTCTGGCTCAGATCTGCCCTGGACACCAGACTTATAGCAGCTCTGTGATGCATTGTGATGTCTCCCTTCCCCCGACAGCATGACTTGCCTACTATGATCTAAGAACTGTAAGTTGATCTTCCTTATGTTAACCCCTTTTATTTTCTAATTGTCTTGTACATAACGATATTGTCTCAGTTTGTTCCATCTTTTTATATTGTATAAGCACTGCCTGTTTTTTTAAGGAATAAACCTATAAAATTATTAGTTTGATTCTCCTGCTCTATAAACGAATTTGCACGTGCCTGAAGTACTACGCTACTGTTTTGGGGTTGCTGCGGACCCTCTTGATAAATTGTTCCAAGTAAATCGCAGCTGGTGGCAGCTTAAAAGAAGGGGTGTAAAGTGTTGACCTATGGGGTGGCGTTGGCAGTGACGGAGCGGGTGTTATAAGTGTATTGCCCGGCTGCGGCCCGGAGTAATTATAATTCCCTCACTGCAGCGTGCCCAATAGCCAGCACACATCCAAGTGACCCGTCTGACGACTAATTATCCTAGGTGCAGTTCCCTGACTGACCTGAGGGTAAGGGGGGCGCCAGAGAGCTGCAAGTTCCTAAGTGGAAGTGGGATAATTATAAATCCCTGCAGTTTACTGGGTCGGACGGCAGCAGCCGTCGTGTGTGTGCGCGTTTTCGTCACATTTGCGGCACGGAGGGATCACAAGCCGTGATACCCCGGGCTACCGTGTGGCGGACCGTGTGCACGTTTCGTCACATATTGGTGGCAGCAGTGGGATTCTAGAGCATTAGTGATCTGGTCTGAGCAATCATTCCTCTCACTAAAAAACTTGCACGGTTCTTCAGGGACCCTGCATCTAAAGTTTTGGAGAACAGACTCAGTGTTTATTAGTCCTGAGACAATTGTGTGTACTTGCGGTTACCCTCCCTTCTCTTTGTTTTTCTATCCTATCTTTTATTTGGCAACCATGGCTACAAGGGGATTCGACTGGTATAGTCGGAGTAGCAGGGAAACTCTTCTAGCCATATGCGAGTGGAGGCAGATTGTCCCCATGGACCAAACCAAGGCCGCAGTGATCCAGGCCCTGATGGCACGGGACCACGCTCAGAGCTAGGAGGGCGCAGGAGCCGGCCCAAGCCAAGGTGGTGCCGCAGGAGCAGAGGCCCAACCCTGACTGCTTACACCCAGGGCGGAATGGACCCTTACCTGCAGGCGGCCCTGGAGGGACTCTCCACTGACGACCATGAAGAACGCCTGAAGCTGATCCAGAAAGCTCAAGAGAGAGCCGACCAGCGAGAGGCCAAACAGCGAGAGGCTGAGATAGCCGAGCGCCAAGCCCAGCGAGAGGCCGAGAGAGCCCAGCAAGAGGCCGAGAGAGCCGAGCGGGAGGCTGAGAGAGCCGAGCGGGAAGCTCAGAGAGCCCATGAACTGGAGCTGCTCAGACAAGGGGCAATGCCCTCCACAGCCCAGAGCAGTGTGCCCAGCAGCGCTCAGAGTCCCAAGCCCCGGCCGGAGCACTTTCCCGTGATGGAAAAGGACGGAGACTTGGACACTTTTCTGCGGGCCTTTGAGAAAGTCTGCAGACAGTACCAGCTGCCTGCCGACCAATGGGCCAGGTACTTGACCCCTGGGCTAAAGGGCAAAGCTCTGGAGGAGTTTGCTTCACTCACGCCGGATCAAGATGACAACTATCAGGCCATCAAGCAGGCCCTGATCGCCAAGTACCAGCTAACCCCTGAGGTATACCGAAAGAAGTTCCGGAACCTCCACCATGGCCCACACGACAGTTATAGCGATGTGGTGCAAGGACTCAGGAACCACTTTGACCAGTGGATCCATGGACTGTCAGTTGACACCTTTGAGAACCTGAGCGACCTGATGATCAAAGACCAGTTCCTGCATCTGTGCCCAGCTGAGGTCCGACAGTTCATCCTGGACCGAGAACCGGAGGTCAGAACAGCACGGATCGCCGACAGCTATGAGGCCAACCGGAAAACCGAGGTGCGGAAGCCCGTCACCGCCCGCTGGGGAGGGGGTAAGCCTGCAACCAACCCCAGTGCCCCTGCCAGTCGTCCCTCTGGAGGCACTATCCCCTTTGCCAGCGCCAGGCCTACATCAGACCCCCGCCAGTGTTTCTCCTGTAAACGGACAGGACACATCAGCGCCACCTGTCCGGAGAGGCAGAAGAACCCCCCAGCCAAGGCCTCCGGGCCCAACGCCTCTGTTCTTTTGGTGGGTGGTGTGGTGGGGAGGGTTGATGACAACGTGCAGCCCGTCCGCGTGGGGGCCCGTCTTGCTACAGGCCTCAAGGACACCGGGGCTGAACGAACCCTCATCCGACCCGAACTGGCGGCCCCTGAAGAGTTGATTCCGGGGAAAACCCTAACTGTCACCGGGATTGGGGGCGTCCACTACCCCTTGCCGATAGCCCGGGTTTTCATTGACTGGGGTGCCGGGAGCGGGGTGAAGGAAGTGGGGGTGTCCGAAAACCTGCCCACTGATGTTTTATTGGGGACTAGAGTTGAGCGATACTTTCCGATATCCAAAAGTATCGGAATCGGAATGGTATCGCCGATACCCAAAAAATATCGGCGATACCCGATACCGGAAATCCAATGTAAGTCTATGGGAACAAAATATCGGAATTAAAAAAACCCATTCTTGCCTTGTTGGTTAATTGTACATGAAGGAAAACAACAAAGAGTAATGTAGAATGTATTGGGGAAGGTTGAGGAGACTTTAAAGGCATAGATGTTTAACCCAATCAAATGGAATAGCATAAATATATTTTTTTTTAAAGATGTTCGGATTGACGAAGAAATTGACAATGTTGTTAACGTTTTTTCTATTTTGGCAAATATGTATATTTCACAACTTCCATGCTCTTCACCTTTTTAACTTTTGACACACTTTCTCCTTCATAATCTTCAGCAGCATCATCTTTTTCATCAAATTATTCTTCATCTTCACCTTCTTTATCTTCTTCTTAAACTTCTTGCTATTCATCTTTTTGTTAACATTACTCATATTCTTCTTATTAAACTATTATTCTTATTCATATTGTACTTCATCTTCTTCATCATATTCTTATTTGTGACAGAGAATCCTGTACTTGTAATCTGTCAAAGTATGAATTTTTCATCCTTCCGTTCTTGCTGTCACAAAAGATTTAAATTACAACAGTATTTGTCCGTGTTCAGTTTAGCCTGCAGCAGCAGGCATTTTCCAGGGGCACCACGAGGAGGAACGGACTCACACCCATACACTGCTTAGTCTTCTTCTGCTTATAATTTAGAGCATATATTTTGCTCTTCATTTTGGTCTTATACTTCATGTTATTCTGCTTTTTGATCTTCTGCTTACTGTTCTTAAGTCTCTTGTTCTGTATCTTGTAGTTTGTCTTAACCTTCTTAGTCCTGTTTGGTAATCTTTTATTTCTTCTTTGTGATGGTGTTTAGGCTGTTTGGCTTGATGCTCGTCGTCCTTGTGGTCGTCATCTTCTTCGGGGTGGTCATCAGGGTCGTCGTCTTAATTGTTGGAGATCCAGAGTGATTACCCAAAAAAGCATTGAAAAAATTTTCAATTTGTAAATGTAGCAGAAGGTACAAGAGTCAATGCAAGTAACGAGGACCAGCTGACTGTGCTGGAACCCGGAGGGGCAGCAGAAGGAAAAGAGCCAATGGCACAACTTAGGACCAGCTGACTTTACTGGGACACGGTTACTAAGCAGGAGGTACCTGTGCTCCAAAGCACTACCAAGGACCAGCAGACGTTGCTGGAACTCGGATAGCGAGATGGAGGCACCTAGGCCAAAGGCACTGCGGAGAACCAGCTGACGGTACTGGAACCCGGACGGGTAGCAGAAGGTACAAGAGCCAATGCAAGTAACGAGGACTAGCTGACTGTGCTGGAACCCGGAGGGGCAGCAGAAGGAAAAGAGCCAATGGCACAACCGAGGACCAGCTGACGTTACTGGGACACGGTTACTAAGCAGGAGGTACCTGTGCTCCAAAGCACTACCAAGGACCAGCAGACGTTGCTGGAACTCGGATACCGAGATGGAGGCACCTAGGCCAAAGGCACTGCGGAGAACCAGCTGACGGTACTGGAACCCGGACGGGTAGCAGAAGGTACAAGAGCCAATGGCACAACCGAGGACCAGCTGACGTTACTGGGACACGGTTACTAAGCAGGAGGTACCTGTGCTCCAAAGCACTACCAAGGACCAGCAGACGTTGCTGGAACTCGGATACCGAGATGGAGGCACCTAGGCCAAAGGCACTGCGGAGAACCAGCTGACGGTACTGGAACCCGGACGGTAGCAGAAGGTACAAGAGCCAATGCAAGTAACGAGGACCAGCTGACTGTGCTGGAACCCGGAGGGGCAGCAGAAGGAAAAGAGCCAATGGCACAACCGAGGACCAGCTGACGTTACTGGGACACGGTTACTAAGCAGGAGGTACCTGTGCTCCAAAGCACTACCAAGGACCAGCAGACGTTGCTGGAACTCGGATACCGAGATGGAGGCACCTAGGCCAAAGGCACTTCGGAGAACCAGCTGACGGTACTGGAACCCGGACGGGTAGCAGAAGGTACAAGAGCCAATGCAAGTAACGAGGACCAGCTGACTGTGCTGGAACCCGGAGGGCAGCAGAAGGAAAAAAACCAATGGCACAACCGAGGACCAGCTGACGTTACTGGGACACGGTTACTAAGCAGGAGGTACCTGTGCTCCAAAGCACTACCAAGGACCAGCAGACGTTGCTGGAACTCGGATACCGAGATGGAGGCACCTAGGCCAAAGGCACTGCGGAGACCCAGCTGACGGTACTGGAACCCGGACGGGTAGCAGAAGGTACAAGAGCCAATGCAAGTAACGAGGACCAGCTGACTGTGCTGGAACCCGGAGGGGCAGCAGAAGGAAAAGAGCCAATGGCACAACCGAGGACCAGCTGACGTTACTGGGACACGGTTACTAAGCAGGAGGTACCTGTGCTCCAAAGCACTACCAAGGACCAGCAGACGTTGCTGGAACTTGGATACCGAGATGGAGGCACCTAGGCCAAAGGCACTGCGGAGAACCAGCTGACGGTACTGGAACCCGGACGGGTAGCAGAAGGTACCCATGGAAATTTAAGTTGACAGGCCGCGAGCCGGCCGCAGTTACCAAATCCCACAGTACTACAGTGGGTGATTGTCCTATTGTCACAACGGAAACAGCCTTTATTTGCATATCCCGCAGCACACATAGGAAGCACCTAAACTCCAAGCACCATAGAGTCGGCTAACCCGACCGCAACACGACAGGACAACTTATTGGAGGCTAAGTGACGTTTACACTAACAGGAAACAGATGGCGTGCTGTAACCAGTCTGGGCAGGAGTGAGTACCCGTGCCAATGACACTTCCGAGCAACAACTGGCGGTGTTGAAGCCCAGGGATGAGAAGACAACAGGGTGGAGGCAGCAGGACTTTTTGCCGTTCACACAGCAGGGGAACAGCTGACATTACTGAACCCAGTAACACAGGAGCAAGTGTAGACTGTGCTAACAGCACTTCCGAGCAACAACTGGCAGTGTTGTAGCCCAGGGATGAGAAGAGAACATGGTGGAGGCAGCAGGACTTTTTGCCGTTCACACAGCAGGGGAACAGCTGACATTACTGAACCCCAGTAACACAGGAGCAAGTGTTCACTGCGCTAACAGCACTTCCGAGCAACAACTGGCGGTGTTGTAGCCCAGGGATGAGAAGAGAACATGGTGGAGGCAGCAGGACTTTTTGCCATTCACACAGCAGGGGAACAGCTGACATTACTGAACCCCAGTAACACAGGAGCAAGTGTAGACTGTGCTAACAGCACTTCCGAGCAACAACTGGCGGTGTTGTAGCCCAGAGATGAGAAGAGAACATGGTGGAGGCAGCAGGACTTTTTGCTGTTCACACAGCAGGGGAACAGCTGACATTACTGAACCCCAGTAACACAGGAGCAAGTGTAGACTGTGCTAACAGCACTTCCGAGCAACAACTGGCGGTGTTGTAGCCCAGGGATGAGAAGAGAACATGGTGGAGGCAGCAGGACTTTTTGCCGTTCACACAGCAGGGGAACAGCTGACATTACTGAACCCCAGTAACACAGGAGCAAGTGTTGACTGTGCTAACAGCACTTCCGAGCAACAACTGGCGGTGTTGTAGCCCAGGGATGAGAAGAGAACATGGTGGAGGCAGCAGGACTTTTTGCCGTTCACACAGCAGGGGAACAGCTGACATTACTGAACCCCAGTAACACAGGAGCAAGTGTTGACTGTGCTAACAGCACTTCCGAGCAACAACTGGCGGTGTTGTAGCCCAGGGATGAGAAGAGAACATGGTGGAGGCAGCAGGACTTTTTGCCGTTCACACAGCAGGGGAACAGCTGACATTACTGAACCCCAGTAACACAGGAGCAAGTGTAGACTGTGCTAACAGCACTTCTGAGCAACAACTGGCGGTGTTGTAGCCCAGGGATGAGAAGAGAACATGGTGGAGGCAGCAGGACTTTTTGCCGTTCACACAGCAGGGGAACAGCTGACATTACTGAACCCCAGTAACACAGGAGCAAGTGTTCACTGCGCTAACAGCACTTCCGAGCAACAACTGGCGGTGTTGTAGCCCAGGGATGAGAAGAGAACATGGTGGAGGCAGCAGGACTTTTTGCCGTTCACACAGCAGGGGAACAGCTGACATTACTGAACCCCAGTAACACAGGAGCAAGTGTTGACTGCGCTAACAGCACTTCCAAGCAACAGCTGGCGGTGTTGTAGCCCAGGGATGAGAAGAGAACATGGTGGAGGCAGCAGGACTTTTTGCCGTTCACACAGCAGGGGAACAGCTGACATTACTGAACCCCAGTAACACAGGAGCAATGTTGACTGTGCTAACAGCACTTCCGAGCAACAACTGGCGGTGTTGTAGCCCAGGGATGAGAAGAGAACATGGTGAAGGCAGCAGGACTTTTTGCCGTTCACACAGCAGGGGAACAGCTGACATTACTGAACCCCAGTAACACAGGAGCAAGTGTTGACTGTGCTAACAGCACTTCCGAGCAACAACTGGCGGTGTTGTAGCCCAGGGATGAGAAGAGAACATGGTGGAGGCAGCAGGACTTTTTGCCGTTCACACAGCAGGGGAACAGCTGACATTACTGAACCCCAGTAACACAGGAGCAAGTGTAGACTGTGCTAACAGCACTTCCGAGCAACAACTGGCGGTGTTGTAGCCAAAGGGATGAGAAGAGAACATGGTGGAGGCAGCAGGACTTTTTGCCGTTCACACAGCAGGGGAACAGCTGACATTACTGAACCCCAGTAACACAGGAGCAAGTGTTCACTGCGCTAACAGCACTTCCGAGCAACAACTGGCGGTGTTGTAGCCCAGGGATGAGAAGAGAACATGGTGGAGGCAGCAGGACTTTTTGCCGTTCACACAGCAGGGGAACAGCTGACATTACTGAACCCCAGTAACACAGGAGCAAGTGTAGACTGTGCTAACAGCACTTCCGAGCAACAACTGGCGGTGTTGTAGCCCAGGGATGAGAAGAGAACATGGTGGAGGCAGCAGGACTTTTTGCTGTTCACACAGCAGGGGAACAGCTGACATTACTGAACCCCAGTAACACAGGAGCAAGTGTAGACTGTGCTAACAGCACTTCCGAGCAACAACTGGCGGTGTTGTAGCCCAGGGATGAGAAGAGAACATGGTGGAGGCAGCAGGACTTTTTGCCGTTCACACAGCAGGGGAACAGCTGACATTACTGAACCCCAGTAACACAGGAGCAAGTGTTGACTGTGCTAACAGCACTTCCGAGCAACAACTGGCGGTGTTGTAGCCCAGGGATGAGAAGAGAACATGGTGGAGGCAGCAGGACTTTTTGCCATTCACACAGCAGGGGAACAGCTGACATTACTGAACCCCAGTAACACAGGAGCAAGTGTTCACTGCGCTAACAGCACTTCCGAGCAACAACTGGCGGTATTGTAGCCCAGGGATGAGAAGAGAACATGGTGGAGGCAGCAGGACTTTTTGCCGTTCACACAGCAGGGGAACAGCTGACATTACTGAACCCCAGTAACACAGGAGCAAGTGTAGACTGTGCTAACAGCACTTCCGAGCAACAACTGGCGGTGTTGTAGCCCAGGGATGAGAAGAGAACATGGTGGAGGCAGCAGGACTTTTTGCCGTTCACACAGCAGGGGAACAGCTGACATTACTGAACCCCAGTAACACAGGAGCAAGTGTAGACTGTGCTAACAGCACTTCCGAGCAACAACTGGCGGTGTTGTAGCCCAGGGATGAGAAGAGAACATGGTGGAGGCAGCAGGACTTTTTGCCGTTCACACAGCAGGGGAACAGCTGACATTACTGAACCCCAGTAACACAGGAGCAAGTGTAGACTGTGCTAACAGCACTTCCGAGCAACAACTGGCGGTGTTGTAGCCCAGGGATGAGAAGAGAACATGGTGGAGGCAGCAGGACTTTTTGCCGTTCACACAGCAGGGGAACAGCTGACATTACTGAACCCCAGTAACACAGGAGCAAGTGTTGACTGTGCTAACAGCACTTCCGAGCAACAACTGGCGGTGTTGTAGCCCAGGGATGAGAAGAGAACATGGTGGAGGCAGCAGGACTTTTTGCCGTTCACACAGCAGGGGAACAGCTGACATTACTGAACCCCAGTAACACAGGAGCAAGTGTTGACTGTGCTAACAGCACTTCCGAGCAACAACTGGCGGTGTTGGAGCCCAGGGTCAAGGAGGATGTTTAAATACTATATCAAGTATTTTCCTTGTTACGTGTCAATTAAAAATGTCTATACTCCAAACAAGAGAAATATAACCTTTAGTACCATAAGATGATGATTTTACTTAAAAAAATATATATGTAAATTAATAATTTACAAACATAAACGCATACATTAACATGTTGAAAAGCAATGCAAACCACAATTAAAATAGGTTAAATAATCTGCTATACGGTTTAAAATAAAAGCATACAAGTACATATCAGAATCCATTAATGATGGCTAAGTAACAGTATGTACACCATTTTTATTGTGTAGACAATGAATGGCTGACTTAAAAACATAATCAGCATTACAAGTTATCTTTGACATTCATAAAACTTTTCATTTGGTGAATAATATCACTAAAATTTTTTTTAAAAATATCTAAAATTTCCATCATGTAATACTGATAATATGTGCCAATCATTTATATTAACAAACAAAAAATTTAAAAAGTGCATAGTGCAGAGTGAAAACAGATATTTATGCCTGACTGTGGACTTGCAAGCATGACAACGGATAGATAAGGTATATATAGATGAGACTGCATAGCCACAGATGGTGAATGGCGATGTAATACTGTACCTCAATAAAGTGTGCGTTACTACTACATCCTTTTTTTTATATAGCTTTATAAAAGGTTACGTGCATGTATGGTTGCGCCTTTGTTTGGACGCACAGACTGGCTTCCTGCTGTGACGCGTTGGGTATTGGAGCGTCTGTACATCTTATGACGCAGACTAACATTCACGGTGCGCATCGTTCATCATCGCAAGCGTACTGACAACACAAAGGCGTTGTCATGACTGCTTTACTCAGTAAACATGCACCTATGATGAAACATACACGCATGTGCCCTATTACATAACAAGCTACAAGAAAAACGAGTGTGAGGTGTGACACAGCTGTTTTGTTAAGGTACAGTATTATATCGACATTGTACAGGTGTCGCTATTCAGTCTGATAAATAGATATCATTCACCTATTCTATCAGTTGTCGTTCTTTCAGCACCACTTACAGGTATATATTTTGCTATTGTGACTATGCACTATTGACTTTACCAAGGTAATGCATGATTTTTGTTAGCGATTATCATGTTTACATGAAGGACCTTTATGATATGGGCTGTTAACTTTCTAATTAAATATGTATTTTTTAAAATGACACAAATATAAGTAATGTTGAAGAGGACTATTCCTACATGCATTGTTTGCACAATATTACAGGTGTACATCACGTCCCTTAATCAACATTGGATTATTATATTTACTTGTATGCTTTTATTTAAAAGGCAAGAACACTGAAGTATAACCTTTGCACTGCAGCAGTTGTCAAAGTTCAACCCACATTATGCACTTCCAACATTGCAGAATTTGAGTCATGATGTGAGTTGGATTTGTCTAAGCTATGGAGTGACAAGGTTGACCATCAGTATCCTATAGCATAAGTAGGCTTTTGTGTTTGCATTTGTTTTCGACATGTGCATATCTGTAATAATATGTCACAATTATTTTGTAACATATTTGTGACAAAGACTAATCATTTTATGGTTTTAAAGTTGACGTTTCAAATGTTTACAGCTTAGAAATCAGGGTGTAGCCTCATATCTATGTGTAGCACTAGACACTTTGACATGTCATGTTTTTTTCACCATGATTAGGTAGCTAGCAGTAATTTTTGCCGGACACACAGCAGGGGAACAGCAGGCGTTACTGAACCCCACAAACACATCAGCGATTGTTTTCATCTGTGCATCTAACACTTCTGAGCAGCAACTGGCGGTGTTGAAGCCCAGGGTCAAGGAGGGTGTAGGCAGAGGCCTAGTATGAGATGTTTGAAGTTGAAGTTGTATTTAGCAGCAGTAATTTTTGCCAGACACACAGCAGGGGAACAGCAGGCGTTACTGAACCCCACAAACACATCAGCGATTGTTTTCATCTGTGCATCTAACACTTCTGAGCAGCAACTGGCGGTGTTGAAGCCCAGGGTCAAGGAGGGTGTAGGCAGAGGCCTAGTATGAGATGTTTGAAGTTGAAGTTGTAGTTAGCAGCAGTAATTTTTGCCAGACACACAGCAGGGTAACAGCAGGCGTTACTGAACCCCACAAACACATCAGCGATTGTTTTCATCTGTGCATCTAACACTTCTGAGCAGCAACTGGCGGTGTTGAAGCCCAGGGTCAAGGAGGGTGTAGGCAGAGGCCTAGTATGAGATGTTTGAAGTTGAAGTTGTAGTTAGCAGCAGTAATTTTTGCCAGACACACAGCAGGGGAACAGCAGGCGTTACTGAACCCCACAAACACATCAGCGATTGTTTTCATCTGTGCATCTAACACTTCTGAGCAGCAACTGGCGGTGTTGAAGCCCAGGGTCAAGGAGGGTGTAGGCATAAAATATTGAGTTATTGCCTTGTTACGTGGCCATTGCAAATGTATGTACTTCAAACAAGAATAAATGAAGTTTTACTAGGACAATAAAATGATGAATTTCAATTCCAAGAATAGAAAAATATTTATACTTGAGAGTCCTCTGTGGTTGATACCGTTTAATGGCTAACTGAAAATATGGTAACAAATTCAAAGCTTTCGAGACTACTCAGGTCTCTTCATCAGGCTAAGACTAAAACAAAAAATGAAGAATCACATATTTCTACACACAACAGGACACAGAAATAGGTAAGACAAGTGAGGGAGGGACAAGTGAGGGGAGACCGGCCAAAAAATGAGAACAAGGATAAATTATCAGCGCCACACAATAAGAGAAAAAATAATGGATTTACCTGTGGCAAAACAATTTTGTATGCCCGGTCATAGCATGATGGATATGGAATTACTGGTATTAAAATATAACTTCAAATATGAGAAAGATACAAAGGTTTCAGAATATAAGCTCATCATGACCTTTGACACTGTTAGTGATGGAATGAATAGATCACACGGATTTATGTCATTCTATATTAATTAAGGAATCTGCGTCTCTGCCCTTCCAGGGGCATGAAAACACAAAACCAGACCCCAATCAGAGGGCAATAAAACTTTCTATCCTTATCTAGGAACTGTTACAATATTTATGTTCATCCCTCTGTGATAATGAGAGTTCTGCTACACGTCACTTACTTGTCTTACCTATTTCACTATTCCTGTGTCCTGTTGTGTATAGAAATATGTGATGCTTCATTTTTTGTTTTAGTCTTTGCCTGATGAAGAGACGTGAGTAGCCTCGAAAGCTTGCAATTTGTTACCATCTTTTCAGTTATCCATTAAAAGGTAACAACCTGCAGACTCTCAAGTCTAAATATTTTTCTATCTACTGGCTAACACGGTACGAAGATACACATGTTTCCTAACTTCAAGAATAAAAATAAAGACACTGCAAATATAAACGCATATATGCACATGCCAACAAGAAATGGAACAACACACCACACCACCCAAAAATTGGTTACAAAATATAGTGTTGTAAATTTAAGAATAAAAGTCCATTTTTGTATTTATGAATAATGCTTAAGGAACGCTATGTTAAACCATAACATAGTGAAGACAATGGATTTTGTAATAGTCACTCATCATCATCATCATTGCAATTTAGATGTGACAGTCACAGACATTTCAATTATTTAAGTTAATAAAATCGTTACTTTGTACAGCATGTATGACATGTCCAGCATGGACTCATCAATGTGATGACACAATAATGTACGATAAAAAATAACCATTTAAAAAAACATAATGCATTGTCACAATTTAAGTGTGTGCCTGCAAGTGTAGGTGAAACAAAGGCTACGGATAGCAAAGGTATATTCTATGTCTGTATCAGACAGTGGACAGCCTCTGATGGGTAATGGCGATGTTATACTGTACGTCAATAAAGTCTGCGGCTGCAATCATGCATTTTTTGCTTGTACAGTGTTGAAGAGGGTAAAACCATGTCTGGTTGCGCAAGGCTTTATCCGTCAACACTACCTTCCTACTGTCACGCGTAGGGTAGGGTAGCGTGTGTCAATTAGATGACTCTATAAAATGTGACGTTACGCAGCGTTATTGCGCCCTAGGGACGCCAAAAATACGACAGCAGTAATCATTTACTGTCTAATACTCCACCTATGACCACCAAAAAAAGAACGTTCCCTCTTTAACAATCTACAAGACTAACAAGCATAATGGTTGACGCTGACTTTATTGAGGTACAGTATTACATCGACATTGTCCATGAGTAACTATGCACTGTGATACCTATATACCATTATTAATTTATATCTGTTGTGGTTGTTTCAACAGCACTTGCAGGTATAACTACCTATTGTCAGTATGCATGATGCACTTTCTAGATGTAATAATTTATTATTGCACATTATTACCAGGTTTACATGCTGGCCATTTCATATATGGTGTGTGAAGTTACAGTTGCATCAGTATGTGTATTTTATAATGTCTGTCATAAAAAAACTCGTGATGATGATGATGAGGATGTTTATGATTCGTACATCCATTGACTGCATTATCTTACAGGTACAGATAAAGTTCCTTAAAAAGCATTAATTGATAAGTATGAAATGTACTTTTATGCATTAATTTCAAAAAGTGAACACTATGTTTTAGTTTTTGTTACCATTTCTAATAGACATGTGTAGATATGCGCTGTGATGACAAATTATTATTTGTCCATATTTGTCATAAAAATTTATCATTCTAGGCCTGGAAAACTTCACAATTTCATGTTTTAAGAATAACAATCAGGGTGACGGCTCTTCCCTATTTGGAGCATGTTCGACATGGGTTTTTCTGTGCATGTGCAGGGAACAGGAGACTTCTTGCCGGACACACAGCAGGGGAACAGCTGGCGTTACTGAACCCCACTAACACTATAGCTTGTGTATTGGTCTGTGGACACGACACTTCTGAGCAGCAACTGGCAGTGTTGTAGCCCAGGGAGTAGAGTTCAGGTGGTAGAAAGATGAACATAACAGGAGACATGGATAACGTTGCGAACCAGTTATTTAATCTGAAAACGGACAGACAAATTCTGGCGAGATCCATGCCTTGTTCATTTTCAAAAGTAAGCCGGTCTACATTATCGGAGGATAGTCGCATGCGACGGTCTGTTAGTACACCACCTGCAGCACTAAAGACGCGCTCCGATAATACACTGGCAGCAGGGCAAGCCAGCACCTCCAATGCATACTGGCTAAGCTCTGGCCATGTATCCAGCTTAGAGACCCAAAACTTGAATGGGGAAGAGCCATCTGGGAGTACACTGAGAGGGAAAGACATGTAGTCTGTCACCATCTTACGGAAACGTTGCCTCCTGCTGACTGGAGCCGTCTCGGATGATGTAGACATTTGTGGCGCTGCCACAAAACTTCGCCACATTTGGAACATACTGGGCTTGCCTTTTGAAGAGGCGCTGCTTGTGCTCCCTCTTGTTGCAGAGCTGTCTCCACTGCCTCGACGCACAGAGCTGCTTTGTAAAGCAGTAGCAGCAGCAGCAGTGCTCTCGGCTGGAATGGAGAACATTATGGATTGCACCAGTATGTCTTGGTACTCCCGCATTTTACGCTCCCGGTTCAACGGTGTGATGAGGCTTTGTAAGTTGTCCCGGTAGCGAGGGTCTAGGAGGGTGTACACCCAATAATCAGATGTGGTGGAATGTGGGCGATGCGGCGGTCGTTTCTCAGGCACTGCAGCATGAAATCAACCATGTGCTGCAGACTCCCAACTGGCCAAGAAACGCTGTCCCCTGCAAGAGGCGTAATCTCTGCCTGCTCTGCATCACCCCACCCTCGCTCCACATACTGACTAGAGCGTTGTGTACCTCCCTCTGGAGCGATGTCTTCCTCCTCCATTGACTCCTCCTCATCCTCCTCACAAAGTGAGCCCTGCCCAGCCCTTTGTGAGGAACCACGTTGCGCTGACTGTCCAAAAGGTGATGGAATTTGTGACTCCTCATCCTCCACCTCTTCCAAAACCTCATCCCTTAGTGCTTGCAGTGTTTTTTGAAGCAGGCAGATAAGGGGGACAGTCAGGCTGACTAGTGCATCATCTGCACTCGCCATCCGCGTTGACTCATCAAACGCACGCAAAACGTGGCAGATGTCCTTCATAGAGGTCCACTCAGTAGTGGTGAAGTGTGAACGGCGCAAATTGCGAGTTGATTGCGCCTGATGCAGCTGATACTCCATTACTGCTGGCTGCTGCTCACACAACCGCTCCAACATATGTAACATGGAATTCCACCTGGTGGGTACGTCACATATGATGCGATGTTCAGGAAGGTGAAATCTGCGTTGCAGAGCTGCAATGCGCGATCTGGCGATGCTGGAACGTCGCAAGTGAGCGCACTCTAGGCGGACCTTGTGCAGCAGTGCATCAAGATCCGGATAGTCCCTCAAAAAACTCTGCACGACCAAGTTGAGCACATGTGCCAGACATGGTATGTGAGTGAGGTTGCCAAGGCCCAGAGCTGCCACCAGATTTCGGCCATTGTCACACACTACCAAGCCTGGCTGGAGATTCGCTGGCAAAAAACCACACGTCGCTCTCCTGCTTGATGGCATTCCAGAGCTCCTGCGCTGTGTGGCTTCGATTCCCCATGGAAATTAATTTCAGGACGGCCTGTTGATGTTTGGCCACGGCTGTGCTCATATCGGTCGCATCAGGTAAGCGTTCACGGGTCCATGTGGAGGTAGACCGTGACGGCTCCTGCAGCGATGATTCTGAGGAACTGGAGTAGGAGGAGGAGTCAATGTGGACAGACTTGATTCCTGCAATCCTTGGAGTTGGCAGAACACGTACAGCGCCACTCGCAAGATCTGTACCCGGCTCCACAACATTGACCCAATGGGCAGTGAGGGAAAGGTATCGTCCCTGGCCATGGGTACTGGTCCACGCATCGGTGGTCAGGTGGACCTTGCTACTGACGGCGTTTAGTAGCGCATGTTTAATTTTTCCCTCAACATGCTTTTGCAGACCAGGGACGGCTTGCCTGCTGAAATAAAATCGGCTGGGCACATTATATGTGGGACTGCCAATGCCATTAAGTTACGGAAACTGTCAGTCTCCACCAGCCTGAATGACAGCATTTCAAGGGACAGGAGTTTTGCAATGCCAGCATTTAGAGCCTGTGCTCGTGGATGGTTTGCCGAGTATGGCCGTCTTTTATCCCATGCCTGTGCTACCGATGGCTGTTTTGTGGCCTGGGAGTGTGAGGATGACAGGGAACTTGCAGCTGTGGGTGGAATAACACTGGGTCTCTGGACAACAGTGACAGAGGTTCTTCCATGGCGATCCTGTGAGGAAGCCGAACCAGCTGTGTGTGAGCTGGAGGAAGAGGCTCCAACACGAGCTGAAGATGTAGGTGCTGCTGTAGGTTGGCCTACATCTCCAGTGTGTCTTTGTAACTCAACCACGTGCTTTGACCGCACATGTTTCCACATATTTGTCCATATGTATCCAAAAACATACTGATAGGGAAGCTAGATTGTGAGCCCCATCGGGGACAGTGATTATAATGTGTGCAAAACTGTAAAGCGCTGCGGAATATGTTAGCGCTATATAAAAATAAAGATTATTATTATTATATTTGTGGTATTAAGGTTACTGACACTTTTACCTCTTTTTACTTTTTGATTACACAGCTCGCATTTGACATAGCAAATATCATCTGCAAGTGTGTCAAAAAAGGACCACGCAGTGCAAGTCCTGGGAGCGCCCGTTTTGGGCTGTTGGAAGAGAACTGCTACGAACGGGTGCCAAACTGGAGGCTACAGGCAACCGAGTCTGCAGCCTACCTCTCCCTACTGTTTGGACCGTTGGGGCAATCTCTTCCTCAGAGCTGCTACCACCACCTTCCTGTTCCTCACGCCATGTTGGGTCTTGGACCTCATCATCTCCACTACCCTCTTCCAACACCTGCTGCTGTTGGGTGGTCTGGCCAGCACCATGCTCAACAGAAACTGGCACCTGAGTCTCATCATCATCAGATGCGTTCTGCGGTGTGCTGACCATCGGCACTGGCTCACCCGTCTCTTCACATTCAGAGAGACACAGCTGTTGCGCATCACTGCATACTGCCTCTTCTTCACATTCCAGAATGCTGCTTGGCTGGGCCCCTGTTTGCAAGCCAACAGATTCTGAGAACAGAAGCAGAGACTCAGCTGGCTCCAGTTCAGAGCTCTCTGACTGCCTGGGAAATTTGGCAGGCGGTGAAGAGACAGATGGTTGTTCAACAGTGCTGTGGTCCTGAGAGGAGGTGGAAGCAATTGAAGTCGATGCATTGGCTGCCATCCAACCAACAACGGCTTCAATTTGTTCTTCCCGCAGCAGGGGGGTACGCTGAGCTCCTACAAAAGTGCGCATAAAGGAACGCTCACGGGGAAAACTGGTGGATGCTGTATCACTGGTGCGGCAGCAGCCACAGAATCCCCACGTCCTCTCCCTGCTGAAACTCCACGGCCACGACCACGTGCCTTACTCCCTGCCTTCTTCATCTTGGTAGATTGATAAAGAAAGTCAGAAAAGTTATAAGGCCTAAGTGTGGTTATTCCTCAGAGACTGCAGTGAACACTGCAGACAACTGTTCAGTAGCTGTGAAAGGCCCTTTGTGTACTTCTATAGTGTTTGCAACCAATGTATTGTATACGGATGGAAGCGCGTCACACTAATAGATTAGATTTTTTTCAAATATAATGGAGCAGCACCAATTAGAGAAAAATGTGAAGGATGAGGCAGTGACACACGCTCAGCAGACTACAACCAGCAGTGGTTGAAGAACTAACTGGAGCGTAATCTGCACTCAAAAATGAAAAGCTCACAGACTACGTGAAAACTGAGACAAGTTCAGTACTTGAAAGGCCCCTTTTTGTACTTCTAAGTGTTTTTTCAACCCAAGTTTGTATAGGATGGAAGCGCGTCACATAATGATTAGTTTTTTCAAATATAATGGAGCGCACCCTTAAGAAAAATTTTAAAAGGGTGAGGCAGTGCCCCCCGCCAGCAACTACCCACAGGGGTTTAAGAACTAACTGGGGCGTGATTTTCCCAAAAAAAAAAAACCCCCACGCGCAGTGAACACTGAAAAAACAACTGTTTTCCAAACTTGAAAGGGCCCTTCTGTACTTCTAAAAGTTTGGGCAACTTGGGTTTCCCCCCCCCTAAGTAAAAGGCACACATTTTCCGGGA
>JARQOD010007893.1:0-37699 GCA_033576555.1 Oophaga sylvatica
CTAATTTGAAAGCGAAACAAATGTTACTCCCCCAGGGTGAAATCTCATAAAAAAGAGATGCACGTATATTCTTCCCATTTATTCTTATATTTTTCATTTTTCCTATCTGTGGAACATCCTCTTATGACCTAGCATATGCCTCTACAATATAAAAATAGGGGTGGACACACCGGGTGACGGTCTCAGATCTAAACAGGTATACTAATACTGGTTATGGCATTAATTCCAATTTTGGTGATGCCTTATATGTCTAGTTAGGCTGATCATCTGATACCATAGCATTGCATCGATGTACATAACATGCCTGCAATTGAGGGTACATCGATTTTATTTTTGGACGAATACATTGTTACTAGACTTATGTAGTCCTATCAATATTGGCGTCAGCATGTTATTTGTCCATTATATTGGCCACATGTGAAGTTGTAATACATGTAATACATATATGCGATTTCTGCACTAGCAGATTATAGATTGTTTGTGAACAAACACAATCTGGTCAATTTTCACCCATGTGTGTCCTGTTCTTTCCCACTAGTGCTAATTGGCATGAGTCTTTCTGCATTGTTCCCCTGCTTTTTAATATATATGACTAATAAAATATTTTGCACTTTAAATCAATTTTGGGATTTCTTGATCGTTTCTTCCTGTCTATGTCAATATAAAAATAGTGAAATCCTATTACATTATATTTTTATTTATATCCCTGTCTCTGAGCTGTTGATAGGGACAAACATATCTTGTTGGACACATTCTGGCTTCATATCTATGAACCTGTGTTCACCTCTCCCTTTTGTTATTTTCTTTCATAGGTGGATTCACATTTTTTATTTATTTGATTTATTTCAGTCTCATTTATCATCAATATCTCCTCATTGTCCGCCACTAGATGACCAGGGTTAACGTGTTCGGTGCTGCTACAGGCAGTCCAATTTTTGGCAAGGGTGTCTATGATGCCCATAAAATATTTTTGACAATTTTACTCCCCCATGGGGAAAAGTTTGCCAGCCGATACACTAAGTGTATGGGCATTCCGAGTGTAGAAGACCCACTCGTTTAAATTGGGCCTAGTTTTGAATCAGGCCTTCCTCCACGTCTCATCAGCCGCTGCCAGTAGATCACCATGGTTAACATGTTCCGTGCTGCTACAGCCAGTGTCGAATTCATAACAAGGGTGGGTAGTTATGCTGGGCGTAAAATACTTGTTATGGAAAAGGTGGAAGTGTACCCCACAGGGGAAAATGTTTGCCAGGCCCAGCAACTTATCGTATGGGCATTATGAGTCTAGTAAACATGCTTCTTTAAATTTGGCCTACTTTTTAATCAGGCCTTCTTCTACGGCTCATCATCCACCACCACTAGATCACCAGGGTTAACATGTTCCATGCAGCTACAGTCAGTGTCAAAATCCTATCAAGGGTGGGTGTTTTTACTGGGTGTTAAATACTTGTTGTGGAAAAGGTTGGCCACCCAACACACTTAGGGTATGGGCATTACAAGTCTCGGAGACCCGCTCCTTATTAATGCCACATTTTTTGTTAAGAGGCCCTCCTCTTCCAAGGGGGGATTGGGCTTATTGGCGTGCATATGACTTGGTAGCAGGGCAGGCCTTGCAGTCAATGCAAATGAAAACAGAATGGAAGTACAAAATGAATAATGTGAAGTGGGTTTTGCTGGTCCCATCCAGTATGTGGGTTCAAAGGCTTATTGGGGTGCATATGACTGGTTGCAGGGCAGGCCCTGCAGTCAATGCATAAGAAAACAGAATGGGAGTACAAAATTAATAATGTGAAGTGGATATTCCTGGGCCCATCCAGTACCTGGGTTCAAAGGCTTATTGGGGTGCATATGACTTGGTAGCAGGGCAAGCCTACCATTCAATGCAACATTTTTTATGGAAGCCCTCCTGGACAGCTCGTGAAAGGGGTATTGGGGTGCGTCGTAATTTTTGGCAGCCCATCCACTCACAGCATAGGCTATAAACGTTTTTGAGAACCACTGTTTAATAATGGCCCTTTAAGCAGATTAATGCTGCCTGATGCCCCTGTAAAAATAGGCTCTATGACTTTAAGAGGCCCTCTTTCATAAATGAGGCAAGATGTGTCTGCTTATGTGTCACACACCACATGCCCAGCTAGGGTTGTTAAGTGTTACAATGACATTTCCCAGTAAATGCATTTGTTTTGGTTGAAAGCAATATTAGAGTTGAAAAACGCTTCAAAAACGCTGCGTATGAGCATAGCTCAAGTGGTGGAGGAACATTTTGAACTGGGGTTAATTATTTTGCCTTATATACAAGTCATTAACCTGGAAACGATGTACCTTTACAAATTTCCCTGCAAATCCATTTTGGTTTAGTTTTGGTATGTTTTTTGGTGCATTGGTAAAAATGGCATGAAACTCTGACAACATTGTTTAAAGCTGTGAACTAGGAGTCAGGAATGCTTCCAGGGGCAATCCCCATGATGTCCCAGTGTCATTTGAGCAGTGTTTCCATCATTTTCATATGCAAATTGCCTCTTAAGAGAAAAAGAGGACTTGAACTCTATAGCACCACCTATGGGAAGTAGCGATCCTACAAGTCACAATTAACACTTTAACGAGTCTTGTAATGTGACTTAGGATAAAAGCCAAATCATATCTCAATTTGCAGACACGGTGTTTCGGACTATTGGTCCTCGTCAGTACAAAGAATGAGATATGATTTGGCTGTGCGAGAGACTCTAGACTGAGGTCGAAGGGGTAAGGTTTCTCCTTGTGGAGAGTGACATACCAGCTCTGGCTTGTCAACGTAAGGAGGCTTATTCGCCGTGCAATGCTCCTCTGGGAAATTTAATATGCAAATTGCCTCTTAAGAGAAACGAGGACTTGAACTCTATAGTATGAGATATGATTTGGCTGTGTGAGAGGCTCTGGACTGAGGTCTAAGGGGTAAGGTTTCTCCTTGTGGAGAGTGACATACCAGCTCTATTTGCATATTAAATTTCCCAGAGGAGCATTGCACGGCTAATAAGCCTCCTTACGTTGACAAGCCAGAGCTGGTATGTCACTCTCCACAAGGAGAAACCTTATCCATCATTTTCAGACGTTTTTAGACCTTAAAAGGACCCCCGGGGGGATCGCAGCAAAAATGCTCGGGTCTCCCATAGACTTACATTGGGCTCATTGTTCTGTCCGAGTACCCGAGTATTCCAATCTGCTCGACCCGAACAACGAGCACCTGAGCATTTTAGTGCTCGCCCATCACTACTGCTGTGGTGTTCACAATCCTCTTGCAATAAGACAGCTGGATGGCAAAACAAGTGCTAGTAGTATCCACAAAGTAATAGGAATGAAAAAATAACTTTTAACCATGCCAAAGAAGTTGAAAAGAAAAGTCTTGAGTGAGGAAAAGAAGGGCTCAATTCTGGCTTTATTAGCAGAGGGATACAGTGAGCGTCATGTTGCCTCCATCCTTAAAATTTCTAAGACGGCAGTCTATTACAACAAACTCAAGCAGCAGACATTGGGGCCAACAAAGCTACAGACTGACAGAGGGCGAAAACGACTCTCCACCGACCGAGATGACCGTCATCTTATTCGAATGTCACTCAGCAACCTCAGGATGACATCAAGTGACCTACAAAAGAAATGACAAATGGCAGCTGGGGTGAAGTGCACGGCAAGAATAGTTCGTAACAGGCTCCTACAGGCAGGGCTCAAGTCATGTAAAACTAATAAAAAGCCTTTCATCAATGAGAAGCAAAGGAGAGCCAGGCTGAAGTTTGCCAAAGACCATAAGTATTGGACCATAGAGGACTGGGGTAAGGTAATCTTCTCTGATGAGTCTAATTTTCAGCTTTGCCCAACAATTGGTCATCTAGTGGTTGGACGGAGAACTCGAGTGGCGTACAAGTCACAGTGTCTTCCACTCACTGTGAAATTTGGTGGAAGATTGGTTATGATCTGGGGATGCTTCAGCAAAGTTGGAATTGGGCAGGTTAATCTTTGCGAAGGATGTATGAATCAAGCCGCATACAAGGTTATCCTTGAAAAACAGTTGATTCCTCCTGCTCAGGCAATGTGCCCCAACTCTGAGGACTGGTTTTTCCAGCTATGCCACACAGCTAGGTCAATCATTGTGTGGATGAAGGACCACCACATCAAATCCCTGTTATAGCTAGCCCAATCTCCAGACCTGAACGCAATTGAAAATCTCTAGAATGTAATCTAGAGGAGGATGCCTAAATTTTTGCACCAGGAGTGGCATAAGGTCACCCAGGGCTGCCACTAGAAATTTCAGGGCCCCATACTGGCCAAATTTTCGGAGCCCCCTTGAGACTCCGCCCAGGCTCCACACCAGCATCGCCTCCACCCCTCGAACTGTCCACAGTCCCACCACTCTCTCTTGGAAAAACTCCACTACTCACCAATCACACATTAACAGTTCCCATCACCAGATCACACATATAGCCAGCACCTCTTGTTTTGGCCAAAAGATTTTTTAAGCCGCCACCATAACACGGTAGACTCTTTTGGCCGAGCCCTACTCTACTGTAACCTATTAAATATTTGTTAAAATATCCAATACAATTTAGGTATATTTTTATTTATTTTTAATTTTTTAAAATGACCAATAATATCACATACAGGGAACAAATACCACTACACCATGTCCAGACCACATATTACCACCAGTGACTGAATAATATCACATACAAGGAACAAATACCACAACACCATGTCCAGACCACATATTACCACCATATAGTAACTGAATACTACTATACTGATCAGTAATAAAAAAACACAATACTATCACCATAAGTGCCATTATACACAGGGGATCTGTACTTAGTATGCAGTGTCTGTGTACAGGTAATACAGTGATCACTGGTGATATTATACACAGGAGCTCTGTATATAATGTATAGGTAATACAGCGATCACTGGTGACATCATACACAGGACCCTTTTATATAGTTTACAGTGTATAGTGTCAGTGTATAGGTAACACATTGACTTACCAGTGACGTCTCTAGGTGAAGTCCTTCATCTTTGTTTTTCATCTTTCATCCAGCACAGACTGCCATCACTTCTTCCAGCCAGGGCTCGTCTCCGCAGGAAATAACACAGTTATCTCAAGCTCCGCTTGCAGAACACATTACTTAATTTTTCCCAACTTCTACATTACACCACATGAATAAAAAAAGGAGGCGACAAAGTATCACTCTAAACAGTAACAGGACCGCCTCCCCCATTTAAAACAGTATCCTCAAAAAATAAAATAAATACATCACTGCAGTAATAATATCCCTTAATTAGCCCCTATGGTAATAATATCCCCCCATCCTGGCCCCGTGTGTCTCATTCCTGACTCCAGCCATATGTTCTCCAATCCTGCCCTCATGAATATCCATTCTGCCCCATGTGATCTCCCTATCTGTCTCCATCATATCCATCCTGCCCCATGATCCTGCCCCATCTGTCTCCAATCCTGCCCCCAGTGTCTCCAATCATGCGCCCATGTCTTTCATCCTGCCCCGTGTCTCCAATCATGCCCCGTATCTCCATTCTGCCCTGTGTCTCCAATCCTGCCCCATTGTCTCCAAACCTGCCCCCAGTGTCTCCAGTCATGCCCCCAGTGTCTCCAGTCATGCCCCCGTGTCTCCAATAATGCCCCCCATGTCCAGCATTCTGCCCCTGTGTTTCCAGTCATGCCCCATATCTCCATTCTGCCCCATGTCTCGCATTCTGACCCAATTCCAGCATTCTGTCCCCCTGTCCAGCATTCTGCCCCTGTGTCCACCATTCTGCCCCAATATCCAGCATTCTGCCCCAATATCCAATATCCAGCATTCTGCCCCAATGTCCAGCATTCTACCGCAATATCCAGCATTCTGCCCCAATGCCCAGCATTCTGCCCCAATATCCAGCATTCTGGCCCAATATCCAGCATTCTGCCTCTGTGTCCAGCATTCTGCCCCGTCTCTCGCATTCTTCCCCCATGTCCACCAGAATTCTGCCCCCCGTGTCCAGCATTCTGCCCCGTGTCTTGAATTCTGCCCCCGTGTCCAGCATTCTGCCACCCGTGTCCAGCATTCTGCCCCATGTGTCCAGCATTCTGCCCCGTGTCTCGCATTCTGCCCCGTGTCCAGCATTCTGCCCCCCGTGTCCAGCATTCTGCCCCCGTGTCCAGCATTTTGCCTCCCGTGTTCAGCATTCTGCCCCATGTCTCGCATTCTGCCCCCGTGTCCAGCATTCTGCCCCATGTCTCGCATTCTGCCCCCCGTGTCCAGCATTCTGCCCCCCGTGTCCAGCATTCTGCCCCCGTGTCCAGCATTCTGCCTCCCGTGTTCAGCATTCTGCCCCATGTCTCGCATTCTGCCCCCGTGTCCAGCATTCTGCCCCTGTGTCTCGCATTCTGCCCCCCGTGTCCAGCATTCTGTCCCCGTGTTCAGCATTCTGCCCCCGTGTCCAGCATTCTGCCCCCCATGTCCAGCATTCTGTCCTCGTGTTCAACATTCTGCCCCTGTGTCCAGCATTCTGGCCCAATGTCCAGCATTCTGTCTACATGTCCAGCATTCTGCCCCGATGTCTCACACTCTGCCCCATGTCTCACAGTCTGTCTCGGGCCCCCCGGATCGCCGCTCTCAATAAAAAAAAAAAAAAAAAAAGTTCTTCTTACCTGGCCATACGCCAGTAAGGGTAGTAATGCCCTGATGGCGGCCCTGAGGTCACCCAAAAGCAGTGTGAAAGACTTGTGGAAAGCTTGCCAAGATGCATGAAAGCTGTGATTAAAAATCATGGTTATTCCACAAAATATTGATTTCTGAACTCTTCCTGAGTTAAAACATTAGTATTGTTGTTTTCTAAATGATTATGAGCTTGTTTTCTTAGCATTATTTGAGGTCTGCAAGCACTGCATTTTTTTGTTATTTTGACCATTTCTCATTTTCTGAAAATAAATACAAAATTTATTGCTTGGAAATTCAGAGTTTATAGAATAAAAGAGCAATTTACATTTTACTCAAAAACATACCTATAAAGAGAAAAATCAGACAAACTGAAATTTTGCAGTGGTCTCTTAATTTTTGTCAGAGCTGTATATATATATATATATATATATATATATATATATGTATATATATATATACATATATATATATATATATATATATATATATATATATACAGTACAGACCAAAAGTTTGGACACACCTTCTCATTCAAAGATTTTTCTGTATTTTCATGGCTATGAAAATTTCAGAATCACACTGAAGGCATCAAAACTATGAATTAACACATGTGGAACTACACATTACACTTTACAAAATCGTGTGAAACAACTGAAAATGTATCTTATATTCTAGGTTCTTCAAAGTAGCCACCTTTTGCTTTGATTACTGCTTTGCACGCAGAAAAGGTGAACGGATGGATTCTACATGCCTAGTTCCCACCGTGAAGCATGGAGGAGGAGGTGTGATGGTGTGGGGGTGCTTTGCTGGTGACACTGTTGAGGATTTATTCAAAATTGAAGGCATAGTGAACCAGAATGGCTACTACAGCATCTTGCAGCAGCATGCTATTCCATCTGTTTTGCGTTTAGTTGGACCATCATTTATTTTTCAACAGGACAATGACCCCAAACACATCTCCAGACTGTGTAAGGGCTAGTTGACCTAGAAGGAGAGTGATAGGGTGCTACGCCAGATGACCTGGCCTCCACAGTCACCACACCTGAACCCAATCAAGATGGTTTGGGGTGAGCTGGACCGCTCACCGCTTCAATTTTGAATAAATCCCCAACAGTGTCACCAGCAAAGCACCCCCACACCATCACACCACCTCCTCCATGCTTCACGGTGGGAACCAGGCATGTAGAGTCCATCCGTTCACCTTTTCTGCGTGCAAAGCAGTAATCAAAGCAAAAGGTGGCTACTTTGAAGAACCTAGAGTATAAGACATATTTTCATTTGTTTCACACGTTTTTGTAAAGTGTAATGTATAATTCCACATGTGTTAATTCATAGTTTTGATGCCTTCAGTGTGATTCTACAATTTTCATAGCCATGAAAATACAGAAAAATCTTTGAATGAAAAGGTGTGTCCAAACTTTTGGTCTGTACTGTATATACATATATATATATATATATATATATATATATATATATATATATATATATATATACTGTATATATACACTGCTCAAAAAAATAAAGGGAACACTCAAATAACACATCCTAGATCTAAATGAATGAAATATTCTCATTGAATACTTTTTTGTGTACAAAGATGAATGTGCTGACAACAAAATCACACAAAAATTATCAATGGAAATCAAATTTATTAACCAGTGGAGGCCTGGATTTGGAGAGACACCCAAAATGAAAGTGGAAACAAGTCAAAATGAAAATCAAAACAAGATAAAATTAAAGTGGAAACAAGTCAAGATGATGCTCAGTATTGTGTGTGGCCTCCACGTGCCTGTATGACCTCCCTACAACGCCTGGGCATGCTCCTGATGAAGTTGCGGATGTTCTCCTGAGGGATCTCCTCCCAGACCTGGACTAAAGCATCCGTCAACTCCTGGACAGTCTGTGGTGCAACGTGACGTTGGTTTATGGAGCAAGACATGCTGTCCCAGATGTGCTCAATCGGATTCAGGTCTGGGGAATGGGCAGACCAGTCCATAGCTTCAATGCCTTCATCTTGCAGGAACTGATAACACACTCCAGCCACACTCCAGCATTAGGAGGAACCAAGGGCCAACCGCTCCAGCATATGGTCTCACAAGGAGTCTGAGGATCTCATCTCGGTACTTAATAGCAGTCAGGTTACCTCTGGCGAGCACATGGAGAACTGTGTGGCCCTCCAAAGAAATGCCACCCCACACCATTACTGACCCACTGCCAAACCGGTCAGGCTGAAGGATGTTGCAGGCAGCAGGTTCACACTCAGCACATGTGAAAGAGTCTGGAGACGCAATGGAGAGCGATCTGCTGCCTGCAACATCCTTCAGCATGACCAGTTTGGCAATGGGTCAGTAATGGTATGGGGTGGCATTTCTTTGGAGGGCCACACAGCCCTCCATGTGCTCGCCAGAGGTAGCCTGACTGCCATTAGGTACCGAGATGAGATCCTCAGACCCCTTGTGAGACCATATGCTGGTGTAATAATTATAGGGGATAACTCAGGAGACTTCTTGCGTGGAAACAAGACAACTACAGGACACAGTCTTATAAGTGGAAAGCCTATATTATCACACGGTGATTCAAACAGGTGCAAAGCAAAGTTCAAGTCCACAACAATGCAACTTAACAGTCTATAGGAAACTTCAGAGAGAAATGCAATCAAGCAGAGAGTCTATGAAGAACAGTTAAGCTTGAGGATACTTGACACGACTAAGTCTTAGTTTAGTCCAAGCACAGGTAGGCAGTTCAAATTATATCTTTAGCTCAACCAGGGAGGCCTGGGTGATAGTCTCAGGGCTGCAACAGCTTACATGTCCAGCAAATGCAGATGGGAGTAACACAAGCAGCCAGATGAAGGAGGATTACTGGAAACCGATGTATGCAGCAGGAACTCAGAGCAGAGTAGCAGGATCATAAAACAGGTTTACAGAAACAGGTACAAAGCCAAGGAGCCACCAGAGGTCAGAAGCTGGATGCAAGGCAGAATACTCTAGCACAGACTAAAGGCTGGGGTGGAGTTATATAGCAGGAAGACATAGTGCACATGAGACCAAAGACGCCATCTTGGAAAAGGGCAGTAATGCACAAAAGGTGATCAAAAATGTTCAGAGTCCTGACATTACTCCCTCCTTAGAAGCGGCCTCAGGACGATCCTGGACCTGGTTTCTCAGGGAATCTCTGATGAAAACGAGAAACCTTCTGTTGGGCATTTATGTTTTGGACCGGTTCCCAAGAGTCTTCCTCAGGGGATATCCCTGCCATCTTATTAGATATTGGAGTTGATTCCTGCGAATCCTGGAATCAATAATTTCCTCCAGCACAAATTCTTCTTGCTCATCAATCACCACAGGCTTCGGAGGTGGCACAACACGTCCCTGGAAGGTATTAGGAGATACAGGCTTTAGTAAAGATACATGGAAAACTGGGTGTATATTCATAGTCCTAGGCAGCTTCAGACGGCAGGCCACGGAGCTCACAATACCGTTGATCTTGAAAGGGCCAATGAACTTCTGTCCAAGTTTTTGTGAAGGAACGTTTAATTTCAGATTCTTAGTTGCTAACCACACGGAATCTCCTACCTTGAACATGGGTGCAGGTTTACGGAATCTATCAGCCGATCTCTTATAGCGTCCTTGAGCTGTGGTCAGGGACTCCTTCAGTACCTCCAAATTTTGCCTCATCGCAGTCAGCCTTTCCTCCACTGCCGGAACTGGAGAATTAATCGGAGACCTAGGTAAGATACATGGATGATAACCCAGATTGGCAAAGAAAGATGTAAACTTAGTGGAGGCGCTCTGAGAATTGTTGTATGAAAATTTGGCTAACGGTAGCAACTCCAACCAATCATCCTGGAGATAGCTGACATAGCATCTTAGATATTGTTCCAGCATCTGGTTGGTACGCTCAGTCTGACCATTTGTCTGGGGATGGTAAGCGGAAGAGAGACAGACATTAATATTGAGTGCAGAGCAAAACCCCTTCCAGAATCTTGAAATGAACTGTACTCCACGGTCAGAGATAATCTCATCCGGGATCCCATGCAGCCGAAAGACATTCTGTATAACCAAGTTCACTGTATCCTTAGCTGATGGGAGGCCGGTGCGTGGAACAAAATGAGCGGCTTTAGTCAGGCGATCAACTACCACCAAGATCGTATTCATGCCCCCCGATGTAGGCAGTTCCACAATAAAGTCCATTGATATAGACCCCCAAGGATGGGACGGAACAGGCAATGGTTGCAGAAGACCCATAGGTGCCACATGAGGAGTCTTGCAACGAGCACATACCTCGCAGAGAGAACATAGTCCTTGGTATCCTTCAGGCAAGTTGGCCACCAGAAAAATCGGCTTAGGAACTCTTGTGTCTTCTGTACCCCCCTGTGACCAGCCAACTTGGAGTCATGTACCAACTTGAGGATCTGCAGACGGATGGCTTCAGGGACGTAGATACGTCGATCTCTGAACCACATGCCACCCTTAAAGACAAGATTAATATCAACAGTTGGGTTGGCCAG
Source organism: Oophaga sylvatica (assembly GCA_033576555.1). Lineage (NCBI taxonomy): Eukaryota > Metazoa > Chordata > Amphibia > Anura > Dendrobatidae > Oophaga > Oophaga sylvatica. The sequence continues at coordinate 11,188 of JARQOD010007893.1, forward strand.
AAATACATCACCGTCATAAGCCTCCCTGCACTCCTTCCACAAGTCTTGATCGTGGATAACTCCGATGAAATTGGCATCAGATAGAATGGTCTTGGACGGGGCTCCAGGTACGGAATCCGCAGCATGGATTTGGGATAAAACATCAGCCTTCCCATTACGAGAACCTGGACGGTATGAGATAACAAAATTAAATTGATTTAAAAATAAATTCCAACGAGCCTGACGAGGAGAAAGACATCTAGCGGATCTAAGGAACTCTAAATTGCGATGGTCAGTTAGCACTACGATCTGTTGTGCAGCTCCTTGCAGATGATGCCTCCATTCCTTGAAAGCCGCAATAATAGCCAGCAATTCCTTGTCTCCCACGTCGTAATTCTTCTCTGCTGAGGTTAGTCTACGGGAAAAGAAAGCACAAGGATGTAGCAGCCCCTTCTTTCCAGTTCTTTGAGAGAAAATAGCCCCCAAAGCATTATCAGAAGCGTCCACCTCCACAATGAAAGACAGTGTTGGATCTGGGTGTATCAACAACGGTGCAGAGGTGAAACAGATCTTAAGCCGATCAAAAGCTTCTTGAGCCTGTTAAGACCACTTAAAAGGCTTTTCCTTCTTTGTCAAGGAAGTAATGGGATGGACAATATCAGAAAAATTTCGAATGAAACGTCTGTAGATATTTGCAAAACCAATAAAATGTTGGACCTCCTTAACGTTCTTGGGTATCAGCCAGTCAAGGATAGCCTGAATCTTACCAGATTCCATGTTCAGCCCCTGAGGAGAGATGATATAACCTAAGAACTGTATCTCAGAACGATGGAACTCGCATTTCTCCGGCTTGATATACAGGTGGTTCTCTTTCAGACGTCTTAAAACCGCTTTGACATGTTCTTCATGTTCCTGTAGAGAGTCAGAAAAGATTAAAATATCGTCCAAATAGATCACCACAAACTGGTCCATCAAATCTCTGAAGATGTCATTAGCAAGGTGTTGAAACGTTGCAGGGGCGTTACAAAGCCCGAAGGGCATCATGAGATATTCAAAGTGTCCATGCCGGCATCTGAATGCTGTCTTCCACTCATCCCCTGGACGAATACGCACCAAATTATAAGCCCCACGAAGATCCAGTTTGGAGAACACCTTAGCATGGCGGACTCTTTCCAGTAGTTTGGGAATCAGAGGCAAAGGGTAGCGGTTTCGTTTGGTTACCTTATTGAGTCTCAGGGTCCCATCCTTCTTCTTTACAAAAAATATAGGTGCCCCTGCTGGTGAGGAAGAAGGACGTATGAAGCCTTTGGCCAAGTTTTCATCAATATACTCCTTTAAGGCTTGGAGCTCAGGTACCGCCAAAGGGTATACGTTGCCAAAAGGAATAGCTGCCCCAGGAAGCAGCTCAATGGGACAGTCATAATGCCTGTGTGGAGGAAGCCGATCTGCATTCTTCTTGTCACAGATGTCAGAGAACTCTTTATATGCTGAAGGTAAAGTAAATACCTGTACAAGTGGTTCCGTAGCAGTGGACTCAGGGACAACTTCAGTTGATGCTGGGTAGCTCCTTGTTGGAAAGATAACCTCCTTGGTCTCCCAGTTGATAGTTGGATTCTGAGAACGCAGCCAAGGGATGCCTAAAATCACAGGAAAATGAGGAGAAGAAATTAGCAAGAAAGAGAGTTGCTTCTGATGATTAGGCTCCAACAAAATCTCAAGGGGTGCGGTCTCCTGATCCACAGGCCCAGAGATTAAAGGTGACCCATCCACTGTTTCCATGGTAATTGGAGAGGCTCTTTGCTGAATTTCAATACCATGTTCTTTGGCAAATGCGATATCCATAAAATTGCCACCTGCACCAGAGTCAATCATAGCTGCACTGGAAATCCACTGTCCAGAACACAGGATCTTAATAGGGAGAGAACAGTGAGAGTTCTTTTCCTTCAGCTCCTTGGGTGGTGAAGTCATAGAAAGTGAGTGGAATACAGCATTTATAGGCAGGCTACATTCAGAGATGTCAGATTCATCATCACAGTAGTCTTACTCTCCTACCGCTGCTAGCACCTTGTTAGGCCGCTTGGGACACTTGGGACAGTTGATTAAAAAGTGGTCAGACTGGCCGCAGTAGAAACATAGACTTTCACGAAGTCGATGCTCCCGGCGCTCATTACTCTCGCGCTTCTGAACAGAATCAATTTGCATGGGCACCTCCTCCACCTCCCGAGATGTTTTACCTGCAGGCTCTCTGGAAGGAAGTGAAAAGTTAGAGATACGGTTCAAGGCAGCAAACTTCTCCTGCCTACGCTCAGTAAGGCGAATGTCAATGCGCACATAATGCTGTATAAATGTCTCTAGCTCTTGTGGTGATTCAGAGCGAGCTAATTCATCCTTTACAATGCTAGGCAGACCTCTTTTAAAAATAGGCAATTGTGCATAACTGTTCCAATTGGTATCTACTGCTAATCTCCTGAATTCGGTAGCATACTCAATAACAGAACGTTTAGCCTGGCGTAAAGACAATAAAGCAGATTCAGCAGTTGCACGGCGATTAGGATCATCAAACATTAATGCCATAGCGGCCAAGAAATCATCCAAATTATTTAACCGCGGTTCACGAGACTCAATCATCGGATTCGCCCAGGCGAGCACTCGTGCGGTCAGCAGCATTATTACACACAATACTTTAGATCTATCATTAGTGAAATGGTCAGCATGCACCTCAAAATATAACATACATTGATTGACAAAGCCAGGAAATTTGTCTCGATCACCATTAAATCTGAATGGGGGCAACTTAGGTGGGCTAGCTGGTGGCGGTTGCCCAGAAGGTTGTGCCGCTATTTGCGTGCTTATGTCCTGAAAAGCCCGTCCATACTGGGACTCCATGCCAGCAAGTTTGTTTTCCTGGGCTGACATGTGGGTGCTTAAGTCCTGCAAAGTTTGTCCAAGCACCTGTTCATTGCGTTCAAAGATTCCAAATTTCTTTTGCAAACCTTCCACATCTTTCTGCAGTGATCTAATTATGGAAAACACCTGCTCTAATCTGCCTTCTGCAGTCATTGTTCCAGCAGTCTCCTCTTTTCTGGCTAGAGTATCCTGTAATAATTATAGGGGATAACTCAGGAGACTTCTTGCGTGAAAACAAGACAACTACAGGACACAGTCTTATAAGTGGAAAGTCTGTATTATCACACTGTGATTCAAACAGGTGCAAAGCAAAGTTCAAGTCCACAACACTTGGTGTAGATAATAAATGCAGCTTAACATTCTATAGGAAATTTCAGAGAGAAATGCAATCAAGCAGAGAGTCTACGAAGCACAGTTAAGCTTGAGGATACTTGACACGACTAAGTCTTAGTTTAGTCCAAGCACAGGTAGGCAGTTCAAATGATATCTTTAGCTCAACCAGGGAGGCCTGTGTGATAGTCTCAGTTTTAAGCAGCGCAGGGCTGCAACAGCTTACAAGTCCAGCAAATGCAGATGGGAGTAACACAAGCAGCCAGATGAAGGAGGATTACTGGAAACCGAAGTATGCAGCAGGAACTCAGAGCAGAGTAGCAGGATCATAAAACAGGTTTACAGGAGCAGGTACAAAGCCAGGGAGCCACCAGAGGTCAGAAGCTGGATGCAAGGCAGAATACTCTAGCACAGACTAAAGGCTGGGGTGGAGTTATATAGCAGGAAGACACAGTGCACATGAGACCAAAGAGACCATCTTAGAAAAGGGCAGTAATGCACAAAAGGTGATCAAAAATGTTCAGAGTCCTGACAGCTGGTGCGGTTGGCCCTTGGTTCCTCCTAATGCAGGACAATGCCAGACCTCATGTGGCTGGAGTGTGTCAGCAGTTCCTGCAAGAAGGCATTGAAGCTATTGACTGGCCTGCCCGTTCCCCAGACCTGAATCCGATTGAGCACATCTGGGACAGCATGTCTCGCTCCATCCACCAACGTCACGTTGCACCACAGACTGTCCAGGAGTTGACGGATGCTTTAGTCCAGGTCTGGGAGGAGATCCCTCAGGAGAACATCCGCAACCTCATCAGGAGCATGCCCAGGCGTTGTAGGGAGGTCATACAGGCACGTGGAGGCCACACACAATACTGAGCATCATTTTGACTTGTTTCCACTTTAATTTTGTCTTGTTTTGATTTACATTTAGACTTGTTTCCACTTTCATTTTGGGGGTCTCTCCAAACCTAGGCCTCCATTGGTTCAAAAATTTGATTTCCATTGATGATTTTTGTGTGATTATGTTGACAGCACATTCAACTTTGTACAGAACAAAGTATTCAACGAGAATATTTCATTCATTTAGATCTAGAATGTGTTATTTGAGTGTTCCCTTTATATTTTGAGCAGTATATATATATATATATATATATATATATATATAATATATATATACAGTACAGACCAAAAGTTTGGACACACCTTCTCATTCAATGATTTTTCTGTATTTTCATGACTATGAAAATTGTAGAATCACACTGAAGGCATCAAAACTATGAATTAACACATGTGGAATTATACATTACACTTAACAAAAAAGTGTGAAACAACTGAAAATATGTCTTATATTCTAGGTTCTTCAAAGTAGCCACCTTTTGCTTTGATTACTGCTTTGCACGCAGAAAAGGTGAACGGATGGACTCTACATGCCTGGTTCCCACCGTGAAGCATAGAGGAGGAGGTCTGATGGTGTGGGCGCACTTTGCTGGTCACACTGTTGGGGATTCATTCAAAATTGAAGGCATACTGAACCAGCATGGCTACCACAGCATATTGCAACAGCATGCTATTCCATCCGGTTTGCGTTTAGTTAGACCATCAGGGCCGGCGTCAGCACCCGGCCAACCCGGGCAAGTGTCGGGGCCCTGAGCACTCACCGTCGGGCACCCCGGCGCCCATTAGCGGAGGAGAGGGTGTCAGCGCTGCCACTGGGCCCCCCCCTGCTTGCTCAGGGCCCCAGCAGCAGCTGGCACAATACTTACCTCTCCCCGTGCCTCCGCTGCCGCAGCTCCGGGCTCCAGGGGGTGCCGGCGCTTCCTCTCACAGCAGCGCCGCTGAATGATGTCATCGTTCAGTGGCCGGCTGTGGCAGAGAGCTCGCGGACGCCGGACAGGTGAGATGTGATGTGTCTGTGTGTATCAGTGTGTGTGTATGTAGTGCGGTACTTTGTGTGTGTGTGTATGTATGTATGTGAGAGAGTGCTTGTGTGCTGCGGTGCTGTCTGTGTGTGATGATGGGCAGGCATTGATGATGATGGGGAGGCGATGATGATAATGGGCAGGCATTGATGATGATGGGGAGGCGATGATGATAATGGGCAGGCATTGATGATGATGGGGAGGCAATGATGATGATGGGCAGGCATTGATGATAATGGGCAGGCATTGATGATGATGGGGAGGCGATGATGATGATGGGCTGGCATTGATGATAATGGGGAGGCCATGATGATGATGGGGAGGCAATGATGATGATGGGGAGGCGATGATGATGATGGGCAGGCATTGATGATAATGGGGAGGCAATGATGTGATGGGGAGGCGATGATGATGATGGGCAAGCATTGTTGATAATGGTGAGGCCATGATGATGATGGGGAGGCAATGATGATGATAATGGGGAGTCTTTCCACAGCGCCCTTTCCTGAGCCGTAACAGTGAAGAACACAGCACAGCGCAGAGGAGAGCAATGATGATTGATGATGATGGGCAGGCAATGATGACAATTGTGAGGCAATGAAGATGATGGGCAGGCAATGATGATGATGGAGAGGCAATGATGATGATGATGATGGGCAGGCAATGATGATGATGGGGAGACAATGATGATGATGATGGGCAGGCAATGATGATGATGGGGAGGCAATGATGATGATTATGTTGGGCAGGCATTGATGATAATGGGGAGGCAATGATGATGATGATGGGTAGGCAATTATGATGATGGGGAGCCAATGATTGATGATAATGGGCAGGCAATGATGATGATAATGGGGAGTCTTTCCACAGCGCCCTTTCCTGAGCCGTAACAGTGCAGAACGCAGCACAGCGCAGAGGAGAGCTCCATATTTTGTATGGAGCATTATATGGGGACCAGTATTCTGTATGGAGCATTATTTTGGGTCCAGTATTCTGTATGGAGCATTATATGGGGGATGGGGGGTGACATCCTGCATGGGGTATTATATGGGTGATGAGGGGGAACTATGTGGTGCCCATAATATTGTATGGAGGACTGTACTATCCAGTCTGTACTGTGCACTGTGAGGATTTGGCGGTTTTTGAGCTATTGTACAATTTACAATAGACATCACTCATGTAATGGAAGAAGTGAAGTATTTGGCATTGTACTGTACCTATATTTCTCTGCCGTATCTGTGCATCATGAATTGTGGACTGTGTTAAAGGGGCCCACTGAGGCTCTTTCGCCCGGGGCCCATAAAAACCTGGAGCCGGCCCTGTAGACCATCATTTATTTTTCAAAAGGACAATGACCCCAAACACACCTCCAGGCTGTGTAAGGGCTTTTTGACCAAGAAGGAGAGTGTTGGGGTGCTACGCCAGATGAACTGGCCTCCACAGTCACCAGACCTGAACCCAATCGAGATGGTTTGGGGTGAGCTGGACCGCTCACCGCTTCAATTTTGAATAAATCCCAACGGTGTCACCAGCAAATCACCATCACACCACCTCCTCCATGCTTCACGGTGGGAACCAGACATGTAGAGTCCATCCGTTCACCTGTTCTGCGTGCAAAGCAGTAATCAAAGCAAAAGGTGGCTACTTTGAAGAACCTAGAATTTAAGACATATTTTCAGTTGTTTCACACTTTTTTTGTAAAGTGTAATGTATAATTCCACATGTGTTAATTCATAGTTTTGATGCCTTCAGTGTGATTCTACAATTTTCATAGTCATGAAAATACAGAAAAATCGTTGAATGAGAATGTGTGTCCAAACTTTTGGTCTGTACTATATATATATATATATATATATATATATATATATATATATATATATATATATATATATATATTGTATATAGACTCCCTGTATACCAACCCCAAAACAGTGGTGATATTTTGTGATCTAAATCAAGCTTATAACATAATTATAGGACCCAGTATAATATATTGTATTAATAGTCAAACATAGCCAAACGCTCACTCTTCTCTCTGCTCAAAAAGTAATTGTTTTTTTGATTAAAAAATGTGTCTTCATGCAAACCCTGCATTTCAAACTTCCACCTATACAAGCACTTAATTAACATTCATTATCTTCTCAGACACACCAGTATTAATACAGATTCACTTACCTCCTCCCCCAGCAATACCATGCTCTGAGAGCAGACTATGCTGCCATCTACTGTTTATTTTTAAAAATACTCTACAGTGGTGGTGTTTGTGATATGAATCAAGCTTGTAACATAATTATAGGACCCAGTATAATATATTGTATTTTTTAATAGTCAAAGCGTCTTTATGCCCTCTCCCAGCAAAGCAATACAATGAGAGGAGACCTATGCTGCCATCTACTGTTTATTTTTAAAAATACACTAAAGCAGATTTATTTCCACAGCACATGCTCTTCATTTTAGAATACACAAACAAAATACAGAATTTAAGTGAAAATACACTGTATGGTTGAGTTCACTTGTCAGTTTTTTGGTCAGTTGTTCATATCAGTTATTGTCAGCTAAAACCAGGAGTGAATGAAAAATACAAAATTGTATCCTCGAATATACCCCAAGATGTGTCTGTAGCCCAGAAATAATCACATGGGGGACATAAAAAACAATTCAGAATTTTAGGGGCTGTTGAAGGTAGTATTTAACACTTTGGGGGATGCACCCCAAAATATGTCTCTTCAAATGTACCACAAAATGTGTCAAATTCCTAGAAATAATCACTTGGGTGACATAAAAAACTGGATTCAGTACTTGAGGCGGCTGCACCCCAAAAATGTGTCGTCTTAAATTTACACAAAGAAGTGACTGTAGCCCAGAAATAATCACGATTTATAAGTAACTAGAGTAATAGTGAAAAAAGTAAAAAAAAAAAAACGTCAGCCCCACAAAACTGGAGGGATCATGTAACTCCTCAATTTGCATATGATCTGCCCAAAAAACATTCAGGTGTCTCACTACTTGTGTTCAAAAACAAAGATAGATAAATATCAGTTAGAGATGAGCGACTTTGCCTCTGGGATTGTTGAGTCGGGTTTCAGAGCACCCGACTTTCACAAAAGTCGAGTCGAACGAAATCGGCAGACTATCGGGAAAAGTAGGAGGTCCGACTGAAACACGAAACCTAATGCAAGTCAATGGGGAAGCAAAGTCGGCAGGGAGAGGAGGACAGTAAACACACCTACAGTGCCCATTTCAATGCCAACGACATCAATTCTCCAGGTTTTCGTGTGCCCCGGGCGAAAGAGTCTCAGTGGGCCCCTTTAACACATACCACAATTCATGATGCTCCGAATGGCAGAGAAATATAGGTATAATACAATACCAAATACTTCACTTCTTACATTACATAAGTGATATCTATTTTAAATTCTACAATAGCTCAAAAAACAGACAGTATAGTCCTCCATACAGTATTATGGCCACCATATAGTGTGCCATACAGAATAATGAGACCCATATATTGCTCCATAAATAGTTTGTCCCAAATAATGTTCCATACAGTATATGATGAGCTCCACATAATGCTACAGTATGTGATGGTCCACCATGGATGATGCTCCAGTGTATAATGGGCCTATATAATTCAGGGCCATGGGTCTGCACAGACGTAGTCTGCACAGGATGATTTCAAATCCCATATTTCAAATTACAGATTTCTAATTACAACATTCTGAATTAGACTAGAATTCTAGAATGCATTTGGCCACTCATCGCTCCTGCAATATCATCTGTACCACTCTAATCAAGCTGTTTCTCCTTTTCCCACAGGTATGCACTGAATGTGTCCAGATTTTCCCAGCTCCTGATTGTATCTTGTGAACTGCTTTAGCTCTACTTGGCATGCATTGCTTACCCTACCTCTTCCATCCATAATGTACTCCACTCGTACTGCGTCTTCCATGGCTATCTCTGAGTGTGCAGTCCATCCCCCGCTTTTTGTCACCTTTGGGTAACTCTGAACATGTTGTGCAGCTAATCACGCCCACATCCCCTCTCACAGCTGATCCACCTCAGTTCCAGACAGCGTCGGACTGGAGTACCTTGGGCCCACCAGAGAAAAATTATTCTTGGGGCCCACCATCATACTTCCCAAGCTTTGAAGAAGGGAAAGAGGGACAAAGGCTGTGGCACGCTGTGCCTGCTGCAGCAAATTTTAGGCCATGCCACGTTGCACCACAGACTGTCCAGGAGTTGTTGGATGCTTTAGTCCAGGTGTGGGAGGAGATCCCTCAGGTGACCATCCGTCGCGCTCATCAGGAGCATGTCCAGAAGTTGTAGGGAGGTCATACAGCATATCTCCCAACTTTTGAAGAGAGGAAAGAAGGTTAAAGGCTGCGGCGCTACGCGCACCGCCGCAAATTTTAGGCCACGCCCCGACCACACCCATTTCACAACTAATCACACCCATATCCTCGCCCCAACCGTACCCATTTAGCACTGCTGATCACACTGACTGGTAATGAGGACACAGTGGCTGGAATTATGGGCACAGTGGTTGGTACTGAGGAAAAGAAAGAAAGAGCAGTGAGAGAGAAAGAAAGGAGAGAGAGAAAGAACAAGCAGAGAAAGAAAGAGAGGAAAGAAAGAAAAGAGAGAGAGAAAGAAAGAACAGAGAGAAAAAAGAACAGAGAGCGAGAAAGAAAGAACAGAGAAAGAGAGAACAGAGAGAGAAAGAAAGAACAGAGAGCGAGAAAGACTAGAGAGAGAAAGAAAGACTAGAGAGAGAGCCAGAGGCGTAGCTAGGGTTTTGGTTTAGTGGGGGCAAAACTTCTGAGTGGGCCCCTAACCAGAGAACCTCAGCAAATGACCGCGCTGTTGCCAAAAATAATCTATATATAAAAAGACCAATATTGATATCACCGCCATATGGTCAGTGGTAAATAACACCAGTCCTACAGAACATATAATAGATTACAGCACAGGTATAGATAATGACTTACCGCTGATGTTCTTTCTAATGGAATTGTTCATTTTTCATGTCATTTCCATCTGGCCCAGACCGACATGACGACTTCTCCAGCCAGGACTCGACTGCAGAGATTTACAACAAAGACACATTTCACTTCTCATATTTTTAGCACTGTCACGGTCACCAATTGGACTATTCTCAACCTGCACAAACTCCTCATCCTGCTGATACCCCAATACTGAGCCACTGCTGTCTTATGTGTCCCTATTTCTACACCTGATACCCCAATACTGAGCCGCTGCTGCCGTATGTGTCCCTATTACTGCACCTGCTGTGTGGTTCTGTGTGACCTCTAAATTCTAAAGCAACCCTCTAGAATATAGTAATGCCGGGTGCAAGTGCCCTAGAAAACAGTGCCCACATTTTTTCCCCTAGACTGTAATAATGCCCTGTGTGCCCCTTTGACAGTCACAGTAACCCGAGTTCACCTATAACAATAAGTGTCCACTTTACATTTAATAATGTCCCAAGTCTCCCCCTGTACATCTCCCCTATACACGGAATAATGCCCCTCACTGGATATATACTGACCCCTTAATGTCCCCAAATTATTTAATGGGTCCAACACTGTATGATGGCCCCTAGATAGCATCCATACAGCATAATACACCAGATAGTCCTCAATATAGTATAATGCACCCCCATAGGCAGCCGCTATATTATAATGCATCCCCATAGGCAGCCTCTCTAGTATAATGCATCCCCATAGGGAGTCTCTGTAGTATAATGCACTCCCCATAGGGAGTCTCTGTAGTATAATGCAACCCCATATGGAGCCTCTGTAGTATAATGCAGCCCCCATATACAGCCTCTGTAGTATAATGCAGCCCCATATACAGCCTCTGTAGTATAATGCAGCCCCCATATACAGCTTCTGTAGTATAATGCAGCCCCATATACAGCCTCTGTAGTATAATGCAGCCCCATATACAGCCTCTGTAGTATAATGCACCCCCCATATACAGCCTCTGTAGTATAATGCACCCCCACATACAGCCTCTGTAGTATAATGCAGCCTCATATACAGCCTATGAAGTATAATGCAGCCCCATTTACAGCCTCTGTAGTATAATGCAACCCCATATACAGCCTCTGTAGTATAATGCACCCCCCCATATACAGCCTCTATAGTATAATGCAGCCCCATATACAGCCTCTGTAGTATAATGCAGCCCCATATAGAGCCTCTGTAGTATAATGCAGCCCCATTTACAGCCTCTGTAGTATAATGCAGCCCCATATACAGCCTCTGTAGTATAATGCAGCCCCATATACAGCCTCTGTAGTATAATGCAGCCCCATATAGAGCCTCTGTAGTATAATGCAGTCCCATATACAGCCTCTGTAGTATAATGCAGCCCCATATAGAGCCTCTGTAGTATAATGCAGCCCCATATACAGCCTCTGTAGTATAATGCAGCCCCATATACAGCCTCTGTAGTATAATGCAGCCCCATATACAGCCTCTGTAGTATAATGCAGCCCCATATACAGCCTCTGTAGTATAATTCAGCCCCATATACAGCCTCTGTAGTATAATGCAGCCAAATATACAGCCTCTGTAGTATAATGCAGCCCCATATACAGCCTCTGTAGTATAATGCAGCCACATATACAGCCTCTGTAGTATAATGCAGCCCCATATACAGCCTCTGTAGTATAATGCACCCCCTATATAGAGCCTCTGTAGCATAATGCAGCCCCATATACAGCCTCTGTAGTATAATGCAGCCCCATATAGAGCCTCTGTAGTATAATTCAACCCCATTAAAAAAAAAAAAAACAATACTCACCTCCCGGCTCCTGTGCTTCTCACTGTTCTCCCTCTCAGCGTCTGACAGCGGGTGCCGACAGGTGACATCATCGCGCCCGCTGTCAGACGCTGAGAGGGGATTATGGGAGAGAAGGAGCGCTCGCTCCTTCTCTCTCTATGCGGTCAGCTGTATCGGTTGGATGCCGATACAGCTGACCCTCCGATGATGGGTGGGGGGCCCACTGCTGGCACCGGGCCCCCCCACCGCCTGTTCAGGCCCCATAGCGGCCGGGCGGCAGAGCAGGGAGAGCGATTCTCCCTGCTCTGCCGCAGAATGTAACTGTATCGGCGTGCTGTGCACGCCGATACAGTTACTGTAGCGTAGCTCAGGGTGGGCCCCCTCAGAGCGAGGGGCCCGGGGCCCACCTATCCTTTCAAATCAGTGCCCACCACGCAGGAGCTGGGGCGGGGCCCACCGGATGTTTCTCCGGTGTCCCGGTGGCTCAGTCCGATCCCTGGTTCCAGATATATTCAGGGCCATGGGTCTGCACAGACGTAGTCTGCACAGGATGATTTCAAATCCCATATTTCAAATTACAGATTTCTAATTACAACATTCTGAATTAGACTAGAATTCTAGAATGCATTTGGCCACTCATCACTCCTGCAATATCATCTGTACCACACTAATCAAGCTGTTTCTCTTCTTCCCACAGGTATGCACTGAATGTGTCCAGCTTTTCCCAGCTCCTGATTGTATCTTGTGAACTGCTTTAGCTCTACTTGGCATGCATTGCTTACCCTACCTCTTCCATCCATAATGTACTCCACTCGTACTGCGTCTTCCATGGCTATCTCTGAGTGTGCAGTCCATCCCCCGCTTTTTGTCACCTTTGGGTAACTCTGAACATGTGGTGCAGCTAATCACGCCCACATCCCCTCTCACAGCTGATCCACCTCAGTTCCAGATATATTCAGGGCCATGGGTCTGCACAACGTAGTCTGCACAGGATGATTTCAAATCCCATATTTCAAATTACAGATTTCTAATTACAACATTCTGAATTAGACTAGAATTCTAGAATGCATTTGGCCACTCATCGCTCCTGCAATATCATCTGTACCACTCTAATCAAGCTGTTTCTCCTCTTCCCACAGGTATGCACAGAATGTGTCCAGCTTTTCCCAGCTCCTGATTGTATATTGTGAACTGCATTTACTACCCTGGTATGCACTGAATGTGTCCAGCTTATCCCAGCTCCTGATTGTATCTTGTGAACTGCTTTAGCTCTCCTTGGCATGCATTGCTTACCCTACCTCTTCCATCCATAATGTACTCCACTCGTACTGCGTCTTCCATGGCATCTCTGAGTGTGCAGTCCATCCCCGCTTTTTGTCACCTTTGGGTAACTCTGAACATGTGGTGCAGCTAATCACGCCCACATCCCCTCTCACAGCTGATCCACCTCAGTTCCAGATATATTCAGGGCCATGGGTCTGCACAGACGTAGTCTGCACAGGATGATTTCAAATCCCATATTTCAAATTACAGATTTCTAATTACAACATTCTGAATTAGACTAGAATTCTAGAATGCATTTGGCCACTCATCGCTCCTGCAATATCATCTGTACCACTCTAATCAAGCTGTTTCTCCTCTTCCCACAGGTATGCACAGAATGTGTCCAGCTTTTCCAGCTCCTGATTGTATATTGTGAACTGCATTTACTACGCTGGTATGCACTGAATGTGTCCAGCTTATCCCAGCTCCTGATTGTATCTTGTGAACTGCTTTAGCTCTCCTTGGCATGCATTGCTTACCTACTCTTCCATCCATAATGTACTCCACTCGTACTGCGTCTTCCATGGCATCTCTGAGTGTGCAGTCCATCCCCCGCTTTTTGTCACCTTTGGGTAACTCTGAACATGTGGTGCAGCTAATCACGCCCACATCCCCTCTCACAGCTGATCCACCTCAGTTCCAGATATATTCAGGGCCATGGGTCTGCACAGATGTAGTCTGCACAGGATGATTTCACATCCCATATTTCAAATTACAGATTTCTAATTACAACATTCTGAATTAGACTAGAATTCTAGAATGCATTTGGCCACTCATCGCTCCTGCAATATCATCTGTACCACACTAATCAAGCTGTTTCTCCTCTTCCCACAGGTATGCACTGAATGTGTCCAGCTTTTCCCAGCTCCTGATTGTATCTTGTGAACTGCATTTACTATGCCTGGTGTTGTTTTGGTAGCTGAGGAGAGCAGGCAAAAACGGCAATACACCAGAGAGGTTGGAATCTATTGGATTGCAGTACCCTGACTAACCACCACAACTAAAGGCAGCCGTGGAGCGTTCCTACGTTGGTCCTAGACGCCTCGTCACAGCCTGAGAGATTAACTACACCTAAAGATAGAAAGAGGAAAGCTATCTGCCACGGAGCAGATCCCCAAAGAACATAGGAAGCCCCCAAACATGTAATGGCGGTTAGACAAGAGAAATACAGACACAGACAGAAAATAGTATGAGCAAACACTGGGGCCCAATCTGCTAGAAAGAAAAGGATAGAAAGGATACTCACTGCAATCCAAAAAAACCCTAAAAAATGTCAACGCTACTGATTGCAACAACACCTGAGATCACACGACCTCAACCACCTAAATCAGTTCTCTGGTGTAACAAAACTAAGCCGCAGCCACTGAAAAAACTGGAAAAGGCAAATGAACAAATAACAATGGCTCCAGCGGAACTGAGAGGAGCCCAAGCCCCCCAGGGGGGAACCTGGCTAACCTCACAGAAATGCAGAGAAATATGCAAATGGTAAGCACAAAAAACGAAAACAGAAAATATCTTATCTGAAAGCAGAAGAGGCAAGACTCAGCAAGCTTCCAAGTGAACCAAGAACCACAGTTGAGACAAGAACAATTGATCACCGGCAACCATGATGGGAGGGAACCTCCCTTATATCAAGCCAGTCCGTGACTCCTGATTGCCAATCCTCATTGAATGGTTCAGTGTAACCACCAGAGGGAGCTTCTGCTCAGAATTCATTTTCAAAACATTCACAACACTACCACCCCTTGAGGAGGGGTCACCGAACCCTCATTTGTGCAACCAGGTCGGTCAGGATGAGCTCGGTGAAAGGCACGGATCAGTCTCCTAGCATGGATGTCCGAAGCAAACACCCAAGAATTGTCCTCCTGACCATAACCTCTCCACTTAACCAAATACTGGAGTTTCCATCTAGAAAAACGAGAATCAAATATTTTCTCAACCACATACTCCAGATTGCCCTCAACCAAAACAGGGTCAGGAGACGCAGCCATAGGAACCACTGGCTCGACAAACCTCTTCAATAAGGACTTGTGGAACACGTTATTGATCTTAAATGTCCCTGGAAGAAGTAAACGAAAGGAAACAGGATTAAGAATCTCCATGATCTTATAAGGTCCAATGAACCTAGGCTTAAACTTAGGAGATGCAACTCTCATAGGGATATTTCCACTTTTAACCGAGGACCATCAGTCCTATGCCGGTTGGAAAACAGCTGGGCCTTCTCCTGAGAGAGGGACAACCTCTCCACTACCTGGTCTCAAATCTGCTGCATACGCTCCACAACAGAGTCAACACCCGGACAGACAGAAGCCTCCGTCTGTCCCAAAGAAAATCGAGGGTGAAACCCAAATTTCCAAAAAAATGGAGACATCAAAGTGGCAGAGCTAGCCCTATTATTAAGAGCAAACTCAGCCAAAGGCAAAAAAGAGACCCAGTCATCTTGATCAGCAGACACAAAGCATCTCAAATAAGTCTCCAATGTCTGGTTTGTTCTCTCAGTTTGTCCATTGGTCTGAGGATGAAAAGCAAAGGAGAAAGACAATTGAACACCAAGTTTAGAACAAAAAGTCCTCCAAAATCTGGAAACAAACTGGACTCCTCTGTCAGACACAATGTTCTCAGGAATGCCGTGTAACCGAACCACGTGCTGAAGGAACAAAGAGCACCAATTCGGAGGAGGAAGGCAACTTAGGAAATGGCACAAGATGTATCATCTTGGAAAACCTATCACAAATCACTCAGATAACGGTCATTCTCTGAGAAACAGGGAGGTCGGAAATAAAATCCATAGAGATATGGGTCCATGGTCTCTTGGGCACAGGCAATGGCATCAACAAACCACTAGAGCGAGAGCAAGGCTTGGAGCGAGAGCAAGTCCCACAGGACTGCACAACCTCCCTGACGTCACGAGACAAAGTAGGCCACCAAAAGGACCGACTCACCAAGTCTCTGGTACCAAAAATTCCGGGATGACCGGCCAACGAGAAACAATGAATCTCAGACATCACACTCTTTTTCCACCGGTCTGGGACAAACAATTTCCCAATAGGGCAGCGCT
Source organism: Oophaga sylvatica (assembly GCA_033576555.1). NCBI lineage: Eukaryota > Metazoa > Chordata > Amphibia > Anura > Dendrobatidae > Oophaga > Oophaga sylvatica. Next base: position 27,484 of record JARQOD010007893.1, read on the forward strand.
CGGGTTTATCCTCCTGACACCCTTCCAGAGCCAGTCTCAAATTGGGCGAGATGGCGGAAAGAACTACACCCTCTTTCAAAATAACAGCAGGATCAGATAACTCAGGAGAGTCCGCAAGGAAACTCCTCGAGAGGGCATCCGCCTTAACATTCTTAGTGCCAGGAAGAAAGGAAACCACAAAATTAAAATGTGTGAAAAACAAGGCCCACCTGGCCTGTCTAGGATTAAGTCGCTTGGCTGATTCCAGATAGACCAGATTCTTATGGTCCGTGAGGACCACCACCTGATGTTTGGCTCCCTCCAGCCAATGTCTCCACTCTTCAAAAGCCCACTTCATGGCCAATAACTCCCGATTACCCACGTCATAATTACGTTCATTTGTAGAAAATTTTCGAGAGAAAAAGGCACAAGGGTTACTTTTAGAGGTCTCAGGATCTCTTTGGGACAAAACGGCACCTGCCCCAATTTCAGAGGCATCAACCTCCACCTGAAATGGCAGAGAAACATCAGGCTGCCGTAGAACAGGAGCAGAAGTGAATCTCTGCTTAAGTTCCTGAAACGCAGAGACTGCCTCAGGAGGCCAATTCACCACATCAGAACCCTTTTTGGTCAAATCAGTCAATGGTTTAACAATAACAGAGAAATTACCAATAAATTTACGATAAAAATTGGCAAAACCCAAGAATCTCTGAAGAGCCTTTAATGAAGTAGGTTGGACCCAATCACAGATGGCCTGAACCTTGACCTGGTCCATTTCAATAACAGATGGAGGCAAAATGAATCCCAGAAATTAGATCCTCTCTATGCCAAAAAGACACTTTGATCCCTTCACATACAGAGCATTCTCTCTCAAAATCTGGAACACAGTTCGAACATGTTTCACATGAGAGTCGCAGTCATTGGAAAAAATCAAGATATCATCCAAATAAACAATCAGGAATTTATCCACAAAATCCCTGAAAATGTCATTCATGAAGGACTGGAAGACGGAAGGAGCATTAGTGAGCCCAAAGGGCATCACTAGGTACTCAAAATGCCCCTCTGGGGTATTAAACGCCGTCTTCCATTCATCCCCGTGCTTAATGCGAATAAGGTTATATGCCCCCCCTTGAGGTCAAGCTTGGTAAACCAAGTAGCACTTTTCACCCTGGAAAACAGATCAGAAATCAAGGGTAATAGATATTGATATTTCACAGTGATCTTGTTCAAGAGACGATAATCAATACACGGCCTTAACCCCTTCACCCCCAAGGGTGGTTTGCACGTTAATGACCGGGCCAATTTTTACAATTCTGACCACTGTCTCTTTATGAGGTTATAACTCTGGAACGCTTCAACGGATCTTCGCGATTCTGAGATTGTTTTCTCGTGACATATTGTACTTCATGATAGTGGTAAAATTTCTTCCATATAACTTGCATTTATTTATGAAAAAAATGCAAATATGGCAAAAATTTTGAAAATTTTGCAATTTTCAAATTTTGAATTTTTATTCCCTTAAAACAGAGAAATATGTCACACAAAATAGTTAAGAAATAACATTTCCCACATGTCTACTTTACATCAGCACAATTTTGGAAACAAAATTTTTTTTTGTTAGGAAATTATAAGGGTTAAAAGTTGACCAGCGATTTCTCATTTTTACAACAAAATTTACAAAGCCATTTTTTTTCGGGACCACCTCATATTTGAAGTCACTTTGAGGGGTCTATATAGCAGAAAATACCCAAAAGTGACACCATTCTAAAAACTACACCCCTCAAGGTACTCAAAACCACATTCAAGAAGTTTATTAACCCTTCAGGTGCTTCACAGGAGCTGAAGCAACATGGAAGGAAAAAATTAACATTTTACTTTTTAGTCACAAAAATGATCTTTTACAAACATTTTTTTTATTTTCACAAGGGAAAAAGGAGAAAAAGGACTGATAAAGTTGTTGTGCAATTTCTCCTGAGTACGCCGATACCCCATATGTGAGGGAAAACCACTGTTTGGGCACACGGCAGAGCTCGGAATGGAAGGAGCGCAGTTTGACTTTTCCAAACCAAAATTGGCTGGAATTGAGAACGGACGCCATGTCGCGTTTGGAGAGGCCCCGATGTGCCTAAACAGTGGAAACCCCCCACATGTGACCCCATTTTGGAAACTAGACCCCCTAAGGAACTTATCTAGATGTGAGGTGAGTAGTTTGAACCCTCAAGTGCTTCACGCAAGTTTGTAATGTAGAGCCGTGAAGAAAAAAAATCATATTTTTTCCACAAGCATGATGTTTTAGTCCCCAAATTTTTATTTTCCCAAGGGTAAGAGGAGAAATTGAACCACAAAAGTTGTTGTCCAACTTATCCTGAGTACGCTGATACCCCATATGTGGGGGGGAACCACTGTTTGGGCGCACGGCAGGGCTTGAAAGGGAAGGAGCGCTGTTTGACTTTTCCAAACCAAAATTGGCTGGAATTGCGAACGGACGCCATGTCGCGTTTGGAGGGCCCCTGATGTGCCTAAACAGTGGAAACCCCCCACATGTGACCCCATTTTGGAAACTAGACCCCTAAGGAACTTATCTAGATGTGTGGTGAGCACTTTGAACCCTCAAGTGCTTCACGCAAGTTTGTAATGTAGAGCCGTGAAGAAAAAAAATCATATTTTTTCCACAAACATGATGTTTTAGTCCCCAAATTTTTATTTTCCCAAGGGTAAGAGAATAAATTGGACCACAAAAGTTGTTGTCCAACATGTCCTGAGTACGCTGATACCCCATATGTGGGGGGGAACCACTGTTTGGGTGCACGGCAGGGCTTGAAAGGGAAGGAGCGCCGTTTGACTTTTCCAAACCAAAATTGGCTGGAATTGCGAACGGACGACATGTCGCGTTTGGAGGGCCCCTGATGTGCCTAAACAGTGGAAACCCCCACATGTGACCCCATTTTGGAAACTAGACCCCCTAAGGAACTTATCTAGATGTGTGGTGAGCACTTTGAACCCTCAAGTGCTTCACGCAAGTTTGTAATGTAGAGCCGTGAAGAAAAAAAATCATATTTTTTCCACAAACATGATGTTTTAGTCCCCAAATTTTTATTTTCTCAAGGGTAAGAGGAGAAATTGGACCACAAAAGTTGTTGTCCAACATATCCTGAGTACGCTGATACCCCATATGTGGGGGGGAACCACTGTTTGGGCGCACGGCAGGGCTTGAAAGGGAAGGAGCGCCGTTTGACTTTTCCAAACCAAAATTGGCTGGAATTGCGAACGGACGCCATGTCGCGTTTGGAGGGCCCCTGATGTGCCTAAACAGTGGAAACCCCCCACATGTGACCCCATTTTGGAAACTAGACCCCCTAAGGAACTTATCTAGATGTGTGGTGAGCACTTTGAACCCTCAAGTGCTTCACTAAGTTTATAATGCCCTGGCGTGAAAAAAAAAAAATATATTTTTCCACAAAATGATGTTTTAGTCCCCAATTTTTTATTTTCCCAGGGTAAGAGGAGAAAATTGGACCACAAAAGTTGTTGTCCAATTTGTCCTGAGTACGCTGATACCCCATATGTTGGGGGGAACCACTGTTTGGGCGCACGGCAGGGCGCTGAAGGGAAGCAGGTGACGTTTTGGAATCAGACTTTGATGGAATGGTTGCGGGCGTCATGTTCCGTTAGCAGAGCCCCTGATGTGCCTAAACAGTGGAAACCCCCACATGTGACCCCATTTTGGAAACTAGACCCCCTAAGAACTTATCTAGGTGTGTGGTGAGCACTTTGAACCCCAAGTGTTTCACTAAAGTTTATAATGCCCTGGCGTGAATAAAAAAAAAAAAAAAATTTTCCACAAATATGATGTTTTAGTCCCCAATTTTTTATTTTCCCAAGGGTAAAGGAGAAAATTGGACCACAAAAGTTGTTGTCCAATTTGTCCTGAGTACGCTGATACCCCATATGTTGGGGGGAACCACTGTTTGGGCGGCAGGCAGGGCGCAGAAGGGAAGCAGTGACGTTTTGGAATGCAGACTTTGATGGAATGGTCTGCGGGCGTCCATGTTCCGTTAGCAGAGCCCCTCATTGCCTAAACAGTGGAAACCCCCACAAGTGACCCTATTTTGGAAACTAGACCCCCTAAGGAACTTACCTGGGTGTGTGGTGAGCATTTGAACCCCCAAGTGTTTCACTAAAGTTTATAATGCCCAGGTGTAAAAATAAAAAATCCACTTTTTCTCACAAAATGATGTTTTAGTCCCCAATTTTTTTTTCCCAAGGGTAAGAGGAGAAATTGGACACCAAAAATTGTTGTCCAATTTGTCCTGAGTACCTGGTGCCCCATATTGGTGGGAAAAAAACTGTTTGGGCACAAGGTCGGGGTCAGAAGGGAAGTAGTGACGTTTTGGAATGCAGACTGATGGAATGGTCTGCGGGCGTCATGTTCCGTTTGCAGAGCTCCTGATGTCCCTAAACAGTGGAAACCCCCCACATTGACCCCATTTTGGAAACTAGACCCCCTAAGGAACTTATCTAGGTGTGTGGTGAGCACTTTAAAACCCCCCAAATGTTTCACTAAAGTTTATAATGCCCTGGCGTGAATAAAAAAAAAAAAAAAATTTCACACAAATATGATGTTTTAGGGCCCCCAAATTTTTTTTTTTCCCAAGGGTAACAGGAAAACTTGGACCACAAAAGTTGTTGTCCAATTTATCCTGAGTACGCTGATACCCCATATGTTGGGGGAACCACTGTTTGGGCGCATGGCAGGGGCAGAAGGGAAGCAGTGACGTTTTGGAATGCAGACTTTGATGGGAAAGGTCTGCGGCGTCATGTTCCCTTAGCAGAGCCCCCCATTTTTGCCAAACATTGGAAACCCCCCCCCCCCCCCCCCCCCCCCCCCCCCCCCCCCCCCCCCCCCCCCCCCCCCCCCAAAAAAAAAAAAAAAAAAAAAAAAAAAAAAAAAAAAAAAAAAAAAAAAAAAAAAAAAAAAAAAAAACCCTCAGTGCCTAAACAGTAAAGAAAACCCACAAGTGACATAATTTGGAAAGTAGACCCCAAGGAACTTTCTAAATGTGCCCCCCTTTTTGGAATAATCTTTCCTGTAAAGTAAATTAGTAGTGCATTGAGGTGGGGGTACAATTTGAAAAAAATCCTTCATACACGGCCAGGTTTTTCGGGGCAGGTGTCGCATTGGAAGTGGTGTCCTTGCGTATTCCCCTTTTGCAACACACTCGGCACCTTTTTTCGGCTACCTTTGCTTCCCGTGGCGGGGAACACCCCCGGGAAATGCGACCTGGTTGAAAACGGCACCTTCGTTCCAAAGTACTGGGGCCCGCTGTTTCCTGAGCGCCAAAATCAGGGCCTTAACCACACCTCCTGGAACTGAAGGTACGTCGATCGCTGTTGCGTGCACATCGTGACAGCGGAAAGCGTTGAGCATTGCCCTTTGGACGATGTGCACGGACAACTTTTTTGTATCACACCCTTTGGGCCCTTTTTCAAAGACTGTACGGTTTGAGGAGTTGACAGAGAGTCAACACCCCCCATGTATTTATTGTACCCCAGTACACAGTCCGGTTTGCGGACCTGTTTAGAGGTACCCCGTAAGTGCTGAGGGCGCTCCCACCATGTATGTGGTCAAGGAGAAGGACACCCCTTTTCCTTGTCGGGCCACCAACAGTGGGCGCTACATGGGCTCTCTCTCACCCTTTTTGAGCATCTGCCCAAGTACGTTTCGGGAGGCCTCTTGATTTTTGCGGACGACCGCAAGCTGCGGTACCTACGAGAGAGGGATTTGTAGAGTGGCCTGGAATAAAAGTTATCGGTTAAGGGATAACCTTTATCCGCAGTGGGGCACCAAATCCCACACAATTTTCCCACTCCCCCGGACGGGGGGACACCAGGGGGTTTTAATCCTGGTGTCCTTTTCCTTCGTAAACCTAAAGCTGTGGTGTCCCGAGGTACTCCGCACGCCTGTAGAGTTTAATTCCCTAACTTGCCCCCTTGCTGGGCGGTATGGCGGAATCTGAGCCGTTTCCCTTTAAAAACCAAGGATCATCCACGCGATGTCCCTTTGGGGCACTACACTTCAGCAAACTTTTGTGAAGTGTTGATGACCGGCCGAACTTTGAAAGACGGTCAAAGTTGGGGTCAAATTTTTGGGGGGGCACTTGCATTATTAAATGCAGGAATTTGTGGATGGCCTCAAAACGCGTTTCCCGGGGCCCTGACCATTCGGAACAGTGGATGTTGTAAAAATTACAACACCCAATATTCCAAGTTCTGGTTTTCAGGATCCCCCTTGGAGGCCAGGCCCCAAAACTGCATCTTTTCACCTGCGTCTACAGGGAGACCGTTTGAAAATATGACACTGGGTTTTGCGCCAAAAATTGCGAGCGTTACAATTAGTTTGCTCCACCACGAGGTTAATAAAACCTCAGAGAAAAAGACTTTGAAAAAGTCTATTTCTCTGGGCCGTGGGTCAAACTTGATTCCTGATTTGCCAAAAATCAGGAATTAGTGGCTCGAATTTTCGGGGGGGGGGTCCATATGGGGTCCGAAGAGGGGTGCGTGGTTTTTTTTTTAGGGGTGGCGCTGCCTTTTCTTCTGTCCTGGGACTTCTGCGTGGCGGTTCCGCAGGACCCGAGGAGGAAAGAGGGGAAAGGAGGAAGAAGAAGAAGAGGATGAAGCTGAAAAAAAAAAGAAAAATTGGATCCTCCCCGCTATCAGTGCGGAGGGGAAAGGGAAAGCGTATGCCCTTCCACTGAATAGCGCTGTTGAGAAAACGTGCGACGGGGAATTTTTTTTGAAAAATGGGCTTTTTTTGAACTTTATTTTAACTTGGTGTGTGTGGGGGGGGAAGTGGTTTGGGCAAACTATGCTGAAAGGAAAAAATAAAAGAAAAGAAAGAGAAAAAGGGAAAAAAACCTGTGAAAAAAAGTCTAAACCCCAGGCACGAGCCTGATAAGTGACCGGGTCACTTAACAAAAAATTTCCCGGCTGCCGGATGTGCGCACAGGGTGGCGGGGAAAAGGGAAGTGAAAAAAAAAAAAACGGGGGGAACGAGCTTGAAAAATGACCGGGCACTTCAAAGTTCCGCGGCGCCGGTGTGCGCACAGGAGTGGCGGGGAAAGGGGTGAAAAAAAAAAAAAAAAACGGAGGAAGGCTCTGATAAGGACCGGGTCACTTTCAAATTTGCGGCGCTAGATGTCGCCGGGAGTGGCGGAAAGTGGTGAAAAAAAAAAAATGCAGGGGAAGAACCCTTAAATGATGGTGTCCTATCAAAATTGCGGCTGGGATGGCGCACAGGGTGGCGGAAAGGGGGTGAAAAAAAAAAATGCAGGGGAACGAGCTCTGATAAGTGCTGGGGTCACTTATCAAAGTTTTCCGGGGTGCGGGGTGCGCACAGGAGTGCGGAAAGGGGAGTGAAAAAAAAAAAAAACGGCAGGCAGCTTGATAATGCCGGGTTGTCACTTATCAAAGTTCCGCGGCTGCTAGATGTGCGCACAGGATGCGGAAAGGGAGTGAAAAAAAAAAAAAAACCGGGGGGGAAGAGCCCCCGATAATGACCCCTGCATTTTTAAAGTTCCGGGGCTGCTAATGTGCCCGGGGGGGCAAAGTGGGGGGAAAAAAAAAAAAAAAGCAGGAACGACTTGAAATGACGGGGGCACTTTTTAAAGTTTTTCCGGCTGTGGTGGGGCACAGGGGGGGCAGAAAAGGGGTGAAAAAAAAAAAAAACGCAGGAACGAGCTCTGATAATGACTGGTCACTTATCAAATTTCCGCGGCTGCGGGGAATGCGCCAGGAGTGGCGGGGAAAAGGGGGGAAAAAAAAAAAAAAAAAAGGACGAGCTCTGATAAGTGACCGGTGTCACTTACAAAGTTCCCCCGGCTGCAGATTGCGCAATTTGGGGAAAAAGGTGTGAAAAAAAAAAAAAATGCAGGAAAGGGGCCGATAATGACTGGGGGGCACTTATCAAAGTTCCGCGGCTGCAGTGGCCAGGGAGTGGCGGAAAGTGGGGGGAAAAAAAAAAAAACGCAGGGGGAAGAGCTCGATAATGTGGTTCACTTACAAAGTTCCGCGGCTGCTGGGGAAAGGGCCCCCGGGGGGGGTGCAAAAGAAAAACGGCAGAGTGTTGATCGGTGAAAAGGGTCACCAAAAAACGCTCGGCAGCTGTAAATGTTTGGGGAAAAGGGGGGGGGGAAAAAAGGGGGAAAGGAAGGGGGAGGGGGGAATGGGGGTTGGGGTGGATCGGCAGGGTCGGGGGGCAAAAACTCCGTTTGTAGTCTCTCTTCTTTTTTTTCCCTCTTCTTTTTTCTCTCTTCTTTTTCTTCTCTCTTCTTTTTTTTCTCTTTTTCTTCCAGGAGTTGTGGTGTCCAGGCTACTGTGGCACCCAAGGCCCCCCCAGGAGGGGACTGGGTGTGACCGCACGCAGGATCCTCAGCAAGGGGAGGGGCCCCCCCCCAGTGCGGTCGACAGGTCGACCGTTTGCAGACAGGGGCCCGAGCGGCACATCGCTGCTGGACCCCTCATTTTGGGGGAACATATCACATCGTTCCCACCATCGGGAACCCTTGTTTTGCGGTTGCTAGGCACTGGCCTAGTAATGGAGCCACTGCTCCCTTCCCAGGCAGGTCACCGGAGGTAGGGGAAACAGGGGGCAGGGGCGGTCCACCCGCTGTGCCGTGATTGGGCGATGCGTGCATCGATCGAAAAAGCAGCCGGCCCTCTGGGGGCCGTCCCCGGCTCCGGCCAGGATCGGTGCTATTACGCACCCTCCAGGCGGGGAAGGGGGGGCACAGCGCGGATAAACGCGGCTGGCCCTGCGTTTTGGGGCCATCGTGTGATCGGGGGTCGCCCAATCCAGGGGGGGTCTGCTCCTTTCTATGCCCAGGCCGGATCGAGTACATCGGTACCGTTTTGCCGGGATCTCCTGTTTCCCCCATGGATTGGCTGAAACATGAAAAGGGGGGGCGTTGGCTTTTTGAATTTAACAGCCAATCACAGCGATCGGATGAGGGGGGCGGGGACAGACCCCGGGGGTGCCCGCCTCTCCCTGAGGGAAGATGGCGTCGGTTTTTAATGCATCTTTTCGACTTAAGTCGCAATGTCGCTTTAAAAAGGGTGGAAATACTTCCCGTCCCGGTCAAGGGCCCCCCAGGCCCAGGGGCGGGATAGACGTCCGATGGCAAAAAAGGGGTTAATGAACCTCCTTTTTGGCCACAAAGAAAAAAAGGGTCCCCAAAGGGGTAAAGAGGATGCTGTATCCCCCTTCTCCAATGACTCCTTTTAAAAGGGACCCAAGCGTCATTTCGTACGGCAATTAAAAAAGGGGCGATTTTTTGGGAATTTACTACCCACTAAATCAATGCGCACTAGCCCTTGGGGGGAAAGGGCAGATTTACTTTTGCTAAACACATCAAAAAACATCAAAAGTCGGTTTACCTGGTCTGGGGGAAGGCAAAAAAACGGGAGTGTTGGCATTAACACATTGGCAGCCCAATGGTCACAGACACGACCCCAAAAAAAGGTTATAGACTGTAACCAATGAAACCTGTAAATATGTCAGCAGATTATAATACCAAAAATTTTCAACTTCCCCGATGACAGGTTCAACCCCCATTAATCACCCGAGTGAAAACGGGGGTTTTTTCCAGCCAAGGGGGAATCAATCCCCCGAGGGGGAAAACTTCCGGGGCTCAAGGAAACCCACAAAATTTCAAAAACAAAAAAGTTAATAGCTGCTCCCGAAATCACAAAAGCCCCAGCGAAATGTAGACAGGGAGCAAAACAGGGGAACAGTCAACAGAAATTTAGTTGAACACACCCAAGACAACTGACGGCAAAACGTGTTCCCCCTTTTGGGGAGACAGAATAGCAGAGAGGCTCCCAAATAGAAACTAACCCTTTGAGTTTCGAAAACCCTGACGCGGGGCCCCCGAACCACTTTCCACTGATGGGGTTCAAAAAGGGGTCCCAAGGCAAACACCATTTGCGCATACCCCTACCTCCGCAAATTTTTGTCAATTTGAATCGCTAATGACAAGAAACTTGAGACCACAGGGAGCAGGGAAACCACCATAACATCTTTTTACTTCTGTAGCGTCTAATGATATGTAACAATGTCAGTAACTATTAATACAGGAACAACCCTATCAACAACTAGTAAGCAACATCAGCATGTAAGTTAGAATGATTTACCCGACACGATTCTGCGACCAGGGGTTTTCTTGAGGGCTTTGGATGAAAA